>RXPK01000126.1:0-121816 GCA_004143645.1 Protaetia brevitarsis
TTAATTTCGTCTAGCACTAGATAGCCTTACTTTATTATTAGAAACTATATTTCTATATCCAAAAGATATATCAAATTAATATAAAATATTGCTATATTCATGAGCACTACTATCTACGAAAACATTTTCAGATTCTGCAATAAAAACTTTCGTAGAGAACAATTGCTTCAGAGATGAAGAAGTTACAAACTTATACGAAGATATCATTGTAAGAGCCCTCGTAAAACGATGCACCAACTGTAATCAAAGAACTTGGGTGAGGATTCGGTGCAATTGATTGTCAAACCTATAACTGTTGTTGAGACAGGAATGAATAGTAATTAGACCATAATTTTAATTCCGTAGCAATATCCTGCTTTAAAGAAACAAACAGAGTATACTATAAAATACTTCTTTTTAATATCTATTACATACAAATTAAATTATAAATAATTTCTAGTTAAATATAAAGTGTTTACAGTCCCGCATAGTACTTGTCCACTGCATCAATTAGGTAAGCTATTGTTCCAAACAAACCGAATACCTGAAAGAAAAACATCATATAACTGAAAAAGTAGTTTACGGCGTAATATATATGGAAGCGAGATTGTGGACTTCTGTATTTTTAAAAGGCAAAATTTTGAAATTGGATATCTAGCAGATTTAAAAATCTACTAAATCAGTGCTTAGTGTTATGCGCACAATTCTAGGTTTTTACTAGTATAGTAGTAATACATGTTGTAAACATGATAAGTAATAAATATATGAAACTTACGCCACCAGCTATGTATCCGCCTGGTCCAGAATCTATGATAAGTGCTGAGGTAATAAGTAGAAAAATGGCCCACAGTATATTAAAAATAAATTCTATCCTCGGCCATGGTAAAGTGATTTTCTCATGAACATTGAATATTTTCAGAAGAAGAATTATAAAACTGGTGAGAAATCCGCCTATTGACGCTGCTAAAAAGGCGTCGCCTCTTGGTGATGCTCCTGTCGCCAATATACAAACGAACCCTATGAAATTGAAAAACTGAAAGAATAAGAAATACGTTTATATAATATTAGTCGTCTACTTCTTTGGTATAAAACATATACACAAACATGCATACATATGTGCCCATTTACTAAAATTAGATGCAAGAACAGCTCGTTTTAACATTGTACAAATGTATGGTTTTTAAATTTATCAAACATCTGTTTTTTTTGTTTTTCTTAGCTTAAAAAAAAAAAATCGAAATTGTATCACGTCTGGAGCAATCTACTTTTTTATTTTACTTTTTTAACATTTAATAACAAAAAGGAATTTTTAAATTAATACAATGTTTTCATTGCTTATATATAAATCTTAATTTTTTAATATGGTTAAATCTAGAAGAGATAGTCATAAACTGGCCAGATTTACTGGTGTCGTGTTTAATAAATTCTTATAGAAAACAGGAAATAAACTAGATGAATATATACACATTTTTACATGCTATTAAAAAACAGTAAATTAATAATCAGAACGTGAGCAAAATATAAAGACAATTGAACCAGACAAAAAAAAAACCTCCAAAAAATATTAATAAAAATTAGTATTTGTGAAAAATAGCATCTTCTTGGTTAGTTTAATCGTATCACAGCAACCATTTCGACTTCTTATAGAGCAGATGATACTCAAAGTCCATTCAATAAAAGCGGGCCCATAAAGTAGCTCAGTATCTTGTTGAATGAGATCCTTTCTAAACCTTCTATGCAAAAGTTAACCGTCTCAAACATCAAGTAACTGATTCTCTTGGTGGTAGAGCAAAAGCCGAAAATGTACTCAACTGTTTGCTCGTCTTCTAAACACAGTTGGCATTCAGTTTCATTGGAGAGTCCGATTCCGTTACCTATAAAACAGAACCGATTAACCGGTTTTAGTGAAACCGGTTTTTGATATCAGGCGATTTTCGCGCATTAGTAATTCACTTCCAAGATAAGCCGGTGTTCCATTCATGGACGCTCGGCATTAAGGGCACGGTCTTCAAGTTTTTAACTGTTAATAAGTTTTGATCGCGGCCAGTAATTTTATAAAAAATGGACTAAATGAAAAAATGAATCGCTTTGATACTTTTGGGGTCAAGTTCAAGTAGTTTCCTAGTACTGAGGTGATTTGATATACTACACTTCTTCGCATGTAGTAGATTAGGGCAAATGCTTCAATATTGGATCAATTTTTGATTTGCTGTTTAACTGCCGTACCTGCTATGCTAATGGCAGGTTCTAGTCCCTGAAATTTCTGTTTCCTCATTTTTAAGAATGAGTGAGCGCCCAGTAACCCAGATTAGGGATAAACTAGTTGTCATCTCCAATGTATATAGAGTGTTCCAGATCAGCTTAGCATTGCATTTATGTGTCTATAGTGTTTTAACACCGCCTGGCTGCTAGTGATTTTTTGAGCCACCTAAATGGCAAATTCGAGTCTGGAAAATCTTTAGGTATTGTAGTGTTTCATAATTCTCAAACTGTGCCAAAATATTTCTGTGGACGCACTGTTCTCTGTTTTCGGAAATCGGCAATCAGTGGTTTTTCGTTGCATCTGCATTCCTGTTTGTTTGAAGCTGTTGATGGCACCGACATGGATGTAAGATAATGCATTCACAGTATGCCAATGAAAAAACATAGATAGTCTGACCTCCCTCACCACAACAATGTGGAAGGGTATTACATCCTGAAGAATGTTAATGACGTGGAGGAAGACATTGCTCCCATCACTGTTGCATTGCAATCTTTTGCATAGATATAAGTCTTGCTGTGGCCCTAGCTTATTGTTCTTTCTGCCGCCGAGCTATAGGCCTATAAGTTATGGTTAGACACACTACCGTGACATAAAGCCAATATTTAACATTCATATAGCCAATAGACTAGCTTTGGAGAGCCTCCAAAATTTCTCACATCTTCTTAGCAAAGCAACAAAAATCTTGTGAGTAATCTTTTCCAAATGTAGATTATCAAATAATACCAATAAATATTTTACGTTATCTGCGAAATGCAAGTGGGTGATAATAAACTTTCCACTCTCTTCTTTCTGATGAACGGTACTACTACTGTTTTGTCCTGGTTAACAGCAGTGGAAATATAGCTGACGCTTTTTTACTAGCCTAAGGGTAGCTTAAAGAGTTTTAAATTTTTATATCACCGAAATAATATTAAAAAAAGGTTTTTTTTTAAATTTTCACGTTTTACAAGATTAGAGGTATTATCTACTCGCATAGATACGCGAAGTACACATAAATTCTTTGTTCTACCACGCAATAATTTGCGGCCTACCGTTGTAGGCCGTACAAAAAGTAGTACTAGCGAATTAGCTATGTGTATGATCGATCAAAGCGATCTTTTCTTGCCTTCAGAAACACTGTAGTTTCTTGTCCTTTTGTATTTAATCCCCAGGCATTTACCCCGTTAAATTATATTAGCCAGTCCAATACCGTGTACTAATTTGTATAGGTATCTCGGGCTGGTTGATCTAAGTAATCCACTACGTTCATTTCTAGCTTTCTTTCTGTCTTTTTTGCGTAGAGAGCTTCGCATTCACACAGGATGGGTTAAGCGTTCTCTGTTATCACGATTACACAGCTCACAATTGGTATCTCCAGTGTTGATCCAATTGTCAATAGGTGCCCTTTCAGCGTACAGTATCCTGTTAGAAGAGAGCTTTACAGGCGAAAATGAAAATGAACGCGGCCGTTTTGACTGCAAGACGTTTCGACGCCCGCGCCGGGACGTTTTAACGCTACATGCAATACCAGCTGAATTTGATTTAAACATATGATACACAGACTTTTCCTTCTTTTTTTTTATCATCGGAAGAGAGGCCAGGCCGCATTGAAATGTTTCAAATCATTTTTTAGTAGGAAAGGATATGAAGGAGTAAAGGATGAACCTTTTTTTTATGGGAATATCTTTAATGCATGTGCTAATTATTAATAGGAATACGTAATAGGTAAGTAACGTAAATATAGTATTGTGTACATATATTTTTGTTAGTAGTCTCTATGAGATTGAATTTGTGCATGTTACAGAAGAAAGAAATGCAATATGTTCTTTCCAGTCAGAATATTTTATATTTACTTCTACGTGTTTCGGCCAAAGACCATCGGCAGAAAGTAAAAGACAAAGTATAAATGAAAAATAAAAATAAAAACATTTGACATTGACATTGTTTGAACATGAACATAATTAGATATAATTTAAACTATACGTAGACAATAAAAATATAAACATCAAATTGCAAGAGAGCAAAATAACGAAGTAAAGCGTGTGATGGAAAAAGTATTTGAAATGTATCTAGAAACTCTACGTTTTTTTATGTCATATAATAAATAAAAATAGAAACATTTCTTTGTTTCTTTTCTTTGCCGTAATTTTCAGCACTATATGAAATAAATCGTATTGTTGGCAATCGACAGAGAAATGTATATTTTTAATTAATTTTTGATATTGAACTTTACTTTTTCGATTTGTTTAATAGAAAACATAAACATAATTCAATACTTGTTTTTAACTAAAAAGAATGATAGAAGGATGCTTATATTTCCTATTATACGAATTGAAAATGAGAAAAGGAATGCGTTTTATTTTATTTATTTTTATATTTAAGTGTGCAAAAATAAATAAAAAAGTACGATATTATATAAAATGAATGAATCCATCTAAATATATTTTGAAAAAAAAATGTCAAAAAAGAAAAAAATATTATCAAGAAAACATCTCTCTCCCCATTTCATCTCTTCTAATGTTAAAAAGTATTATTTGAAGCGTTTCTAAGGCATTCTCTCTCCCGATGTTTAAAAAAAGGAAAAAATATCATTAAAAAGACATCCCTCTCCCTCTCTTACCTCTTCCCTACTCGTCCGAATTCACAGGTAATAATCATAAATATCATAATATATACTTAAAGCAAACTCAATTTGTATTATTGTATCTGGCGTCAAAACGTCCCGGCGCACAGTGGTCCGAAATGCGAAAATCGTGATCGAAAATCGATTTTTCAACTTTTTAGTGCAACGTTTAAATTTTGACATTTCAACGTCAAAACATTGTTTGATTTAAGGCTTATTAGTTTCGAATCAAGCATTACATTTAAACGAAGGAGATGTCTTTAAAATAGGGTAAAATTGATGTTTGCTTAAAATTATGGAAATGGTCGATATCTCTCAATTTTCTGTTGATGTACATTCTCAACAGGTGCTAGATATGTTAAATTAATAAATTCATCTTGAACGGTGGCTATTTAAAGTATCTAACCAACTTCCCAATGAATACTGTAATTAATTAATTACCTAGATTGTGGGAAAATATTAGTGAGATTACAGATCTCGGATTATAGGCGCCTGAGAATATTTCATTTAGCGATTTACTTAGGCACAAGTTAAATCACCTAAGCAACCAGTTTAAATGACGCCAGTAACTATATCAACTACGTATACTGATGACGGGTCTGGGAACACGCATGCGCAGAACGGTATATGCAATGTTAACTTACTTTAAGGTTCCATCTTTTACAACCGGAGATATAGAGTAAGTAGCAATTCAAAATGCATTCCGTCAACGAATGGGTAATGTAGACATGCCTAAGTAAGGTTTTGGTATCAGTAACGATTGAAACACCTCCAGAATTTTTTATTTCTTATCAGGAAGTTTGCTGTAATACATGTACTTATTAATTCAGGATATAAAATATATGGAATTCGACAAATACTGTTTAGAAATAGCAGATGTGTTACATGTGTCTGTATAACTGATATTAAAATATTAATACACCAAGCTACTGTTACTGAACATATGATCTTACCAATTGGAGAATTGTCCGAAGAGGCTCAAGAGACAAATAACAAAGACAATCATTGATTTAGAGGACATCATACTAGAAAATCGACCAAAATAAAAAATAAAGAGGATTTGTTTAAGAGGTATGTATGTATGTATGTAATAGAAGGGTGGTGTTACACTGCGACCTAAAAGATCTATTGTGTCCCCTATTCTTGCTGCTTTACAGCTGGCCTTCCAATCCTATTCCTTTAAAAGTGTAGGATGTCAGAGGCGCCCAGTCTAGGTAAGTCTCCCTCTTCGATTTCACATGCACCAGGTACAATGCCCTCGGGTTGCACAGTGCTACGGCAGTTTGAGAGGAGGTGGATGGATGTTTCATCCTCTTCCCCACAAAATCTGCATTCAGGATCTTTTTTCCAATCCAAGCTTACTCAGGTGTCCTTTCAGTATACAATGGCCTGAAAGTATTCCTGTTAATATGCGAACATTGTTCTAACTCAGGTTGATGCATTCTGTAAACCTCTTCTGGTTATAAGTTCCCAGAAGAATTTTACTTTGCCTCATTCCCTGGAGATTTGTTTAAGAGGTTATTACTAAGTTTATTTATATTTTAGTTTTTTTTAATAACAACGATAAATGGAAGGAAGAGAGGACGGACCCTGATGTTTTACGCTTGCTGAAGGTTGCTCAGCAAACATCGTGAAAAAAGCTAGAAGAAGAAGACCACGACGATGAAGATGATTCTGATTTTTGAGTGGAGGAAGTTTGGCCATATGTTGCTGATTAATTTTTGTTTTTTTATATATTTTTTTTTTTTCAATAAAATTACACATACATAGAAAGAGAAATCATATTTAGTTATTGTATATGAAATAATTTTCTTGCTAAAAAAAAAAAAACAATAAAATTTCATCACAACAATCTCTTTTTGAATAAAGTAGTTAGTTTATATAATTTAATAATGCGAATCTAACTATAAAATCCGTTACGTAAAAATTACATAATGGGATTTATCATAAATTATATTTACTCTTAACGCAGCCCTCGCTTCAAGGATGCAGTGTACGTTGTATGTAAAAATTACCCTTACAATTGAATTATATAGTCTAAGAGACATATTTGTACCAAAGCATATCCTTGAAATAGATTTTGTCACAACGCTACGATTTTCGCATTTCGGATCACTGTGCGGCGTCGAAATGGCCCGTGAAAGGTATTCATTGTGTTGCTCACCACACTATGATATGCTCTATTCTTGCTTCTCACATTTTCACCAAATGGAAAGTAGAGAGATCTAGAAGGTTCAGTGTTTCTGGAGGAGTAGTACTGACCACTCACTCCTATTGTTTCTTAAACACGTAAGCCCCTGCATCTTGCTAAGTTGAGTTATAACGGTTTGCTGCTGCATAGTCGTCCACCAAACAAGAGAAGTATAAGTGCTCATGGATCTGACCGCTGCTGTAATGAAATGTCCGTACACCATATGTGACAATGTCGATATCTTTTAGCTTTTCTAGCCAATATGATTATTTTCTCCGCCCTGATTTTAATCCTCTGAAGCTGTTGATTTGTAATAAACTTGGAGTCAATAACGATACCAAGATATTTCACTTTCTTGGATAGCTTTATTTCTGCACTCTGGAGTTTTAGGTGTGCAAGACCATCTAGATTCCTCCTTCTCGTGAATGCTCTTGTGGTCGTTTTGGAAGGACTGATATTTGGACCTTCGTCCTTGGGCCATGGTGATACAACTTGTTCAGCGTTCTGCATTTTGTCCCGCACTACGTTGTTGAATTTACGCTGGATCAGAATGGCAAGATCATACGCGCATTCCAAAGTTGCATAGTCTTCATTGTTCAATGACCAGGTTCCGCAGCAAATGGGACAAGATCCCATCATGCGGACATCCTATATAGATGCGCGCCATCCGCGTCTCTTCCAAGATGGTTGTATAAACTGATCTTCCTTAAAACATATAAGTAGTTTATCCATATGCAATTTGTTTCATCGATGCCTTTATTCCTTATTTCTTTGGAGATTGAAACTAAGGTAATAAGAAGCATGTAAACACATTTGTTTGTTCATGTGCCACGCAAATACATCGAACTAGGGATAAAATTATTCCTTTTGATAGTTTTACTATTATTTTACTTATTGTTTGTTTATATCGGACTGAAGGGTAGTATCCGTGAAATGGTAAAAGGGATAATTAATTATTAGTAAAAAGTTAGTGACATTATATAATTGAACTATGATTATAACTGAAGTGCGGATGTCTCACGCCTCTATAGCCCAACTAGTAGAGTAGAGTGAGACACCATATATTCGAGTCAAATGTATTGTGCCGTACTCTGCCTCACTCGGCGGCAATATAGGTGACCAGATATCAGCAGTTTAATTATAAAATTGGAGTTTGATAGTATCTTACTTACTAATTAAGCTACAAGAGTTATAACTACCACTCAATTTTATCTACAAATAAATCACGTTGATTACTCACTAAAAATACCAAGTAATTTTGAGCTTTTCTTTTATTAGTTACATGCTTTCATAAATAATACAAATTTCTTATTCATTGTCACTTACAGAATAAATAAAATCAGATTTGATGGACTTAAAGAGAGAATGGAGGTAGCCATTCACTAATAACGTGGTTCAATCTTTCTATATGCTTTATATAAACCTTTTGAATGCCACACCCGAAAGGCATGGATATATTATTTTTCTGTTTTTAGATTTATTTCACATTTTTTCTATTAACTATACAGCTAAACGATGAAATGAAAGATGAATCCTAAATGTAACCAGTAATAACCAGAAGGTTAATTCTCAGTAAAATCACTCGTTATCGTTAACCGAGTATTTATATAATTTATAGTTTCAACGTATGAACGGTATTGATAAATGCAGGACTAAATATATGTTATTATTTTAATATCAAAGGTATTTTTGTTTACGAGAATAGTTTTTATATTTAGGAGAGAATATCTCAGACATCCGATATATTAATTCTACACAGCAAATCTATAGAGATCTAGAGAAACATACATGTGTAATGTAAAAGTTTTGATTAATAATTTTGCTCACAATCAAACAATAAGTTTAGTATATTCGCTATGAAAATGTACTTACCATCTGCGTTATCCTTAATATCCCTGGTATTTGCAATACGTAGCCGACAGCCATGATTTTATCTAGACTAATTTCAAACTAGACCACAGTTATTTTTCTATTATAATTGTAAATAAGTGAACACTACGAATGTATAAGTATACTACATATTTGTGGCACAATTATTTATCTTATCAGACGTAACAAACTAGATAACGTTAGTATAATCTCACGTATGGAGCTCAGGTGTATTAACTGGAAGTATTCTTGTAGTCCATATCGGCAAAGTGGAATTTACGCCCTACATAGTTTCCTTAATTTGTTTAAATTTGGGCAGTCGTGACACAACGTCTAATTACACACAATGCTTGACATTGTAAACAAAGGCTTCAAAGAAAATGTGTGCTTTCTTTTAAAATGTTTTTCTTACTTTTATATATTTAGAAGTTACCCACCAAATCAACGAAAGGATATTACTTTGAACAAAATTATAACTACAGAATGTCTCAATAAGAGCGTAAGATTTTAAGGTTCAATAAAACGTGGTTTTCTGTAGCAAAGTATTGAAATATTTATTGATTTATAATGTATGACAATTGGGAATTATGTATGAAACAAAATATCTTGTAAATAACCGCCACGGCTTTGCTGGCACATACGTATTTTTTAACAAAATTTGCACTAACACTTTGTATACATGTGACGGTATTTCATTGATAGAGCGTCTAATTTCGACTTTCAATGCTTCGATGGCCGTGGGCTTGTTAGCATAAACCTGCGATTTCAGATTACCCCATAGCCAGAATTCCAAAGGTGTTAAATCACAAGAACGTGGCGGCCAATGCTAGCCACCAAACCAGGAAATGACACGACCAGAAGTAAACTCGTGCAAGACAGTCAATGTTTCATGGACAATATGACATGTGGCACTGTCCTGCTGAAACCACATGTTGTCAAGAGCAATATCTTCCAATTGAGGTACAAAAAATTGCGTTATCATAGCACGATAACGTTCGCCATTCACCGTTAATACATTACCTTAAACACGATCTAATTATTCCTCAGACCACAATGCACACCACACAGTGACACGTTTTGAATGCATTGCTTTCTGAATGAATCAATCGTGGATTTTCTGAGCCCCAAATGTGTCAGTTTTGTCCGATTAAAGAAGCCATCGAGGTGACTATGAACCTCATCACTGAAAATGCTTATGTCCGCAAAATCGGCATTCATTTCTGTTTTGCTCAAGGATCCAATTGGTGAACTCCCTTCGTTGACAGAAGTTACTGGCTCAATTGGACTTTGTAGGTGTGGAGATGCAAATCTTTGGTGAGAATACGCTGATGAGCGGCTGTTGTAATGTCCAATTCTTGTGCACGATAACAAATCGACGTCTCTGGACTGCCGGCCACAATCTTGCGAACTGCCGTAATGTTTCGTTCTGAACGACCTCTACGAGCTCGTGGCGTGTGTTTCACATCATTAACTGAACCAGTAATTCCATTTTTGATTATTCTTTTAACGGTAGATCACTTTAGGAATGGTGGCACCAAGAAAATCATTCATTGAATTAGATAAAACTTACTATTAGTTGTAGCATTGCAGTCTCAGCCTAGGTATGCAGATATCTTAGTACAAGAATATTTATTTTCTTGCAAAGAAATTTGAATTTTACTCTAAAGAAAAAATACACTTTTCAATTCAAGAGATTAGCTTTGGTTGAGAAAAGAATACTTTCACTTAAACTATATATTTGTTAATTGAAAGAAGATTGTAGTTTTATAAACAACTGCTGCTTTCTAAAACGTATTTTTATACGTATATAAAACCTATCACTATCATCAAACTGCATACTAGATATATATCTCTATCTAGTATTCTATTTGGTATTAGTGGTAATTTTTTTATATAAAAAAACAATTTTAGAAAATATAACAGTCTTGTAAATAAAACCGCAATCTTCTTTCAAAATATATTTAGTTTAAGCGAAAGTCGTTTTTTAAGATTGTTTTTACATTTCTTTACTTACCATAATAATGTTACAACTATTATAACATCTTCATATTTCAAAAAAGAAAACAAAAATACAATTTTGAACTTTTTTTTTTTTTTTTGTAAATCAAATAGCATTATTAACATCATACTTTGCATTCGAGTTAATAAAAATTACCATCTGTTCTAAGTAATACATATACATAAAATATGTCAATTTAAATCTACCCAAATTAAAACTCCTAGTAGTAAGTAGTAAGTGTTGTTTTGATCTAGATACCGTTTAGAGTTAGTGATGCAAATGGTTGAAAAGTATTCTCAATAGCGCAAAATATCATTGTCTTAAAATTCAAGACGCATATTTATAATTTGAGCGTCGGAAAACGCGCGTGAAAAAACGTATTACAGCACTATATCACACACCTCACAAAGGAACTATACTCTTCCGCAACGTGCGGTCGAATTTTCTGGATCTTTTAATTAGATTTTAATCTTCAGCTGTTCTTCCGAATATCGGCAGTCACTTGTTGTTTCTTCGATAATATTTCAAAATCTTCGGGTATCTGAAGAGATACACTATTTTACAATGAATACAAATATTTCGCAATAAATAGTAGATAAGAAGATAATAGTGTTGCGTAGGCTTTCACGGCCGGAATCTACTGTAAAAAGCTTTCCCGGGCTGTTGAGCCGTGGTCTTGTGGAATTACTTCCGTACGTTTCGTTCGCAACTGCGGTGAACATCTTCAGCGGCGAGATCGAAGTTTCTTCGACCTCGCCGCTGAAGATTTTCACAAGACCACGACTCAACAGCCCGGGAAAACTTTTTACACAAGAAGATAATAGTTGGTATATTTTTACTTATGTTAGTACAACTAAGCATCCGAATATATCGCCGCGATATTTTTTTGTTTACCTCAATTATACAACATAAATATAATTATTTATTTAATAATTTATAGAGCTTATGGTTAACAAACATTCTATACTCCTCTAATTATTATTTTTTGTTGCAGCCCAAGAAAGCTTAAGATTACTTAAAGAAGAGAATAGGAAATTAGATACGATATGTTGATTTACAAATGCAAAACATACCTGCGCATGGATAAAAATGCTGTTTATAGCTTCCAAAGTTGAGTGTTTCCAATGCTTTTTTCCGACATTTTGCACGCCATTTGGATGCAGTAAATGCAGAAGAATTAAGAAATGGTAGCCAAATTTTAAATCTGTAATTAAATATACCCTAAATAATTCTATAAATCAGCAAAAGATAACTACCTTCCAAAAACTTCCATTATCAAGAAGCTTAAATACTGTTCTGCAGTTTAAAAATAAAGCAGTTAAACCTTGAATTACTTACCGACTTCCTACTATTATATAATTTTATGTTTTTAACACTACCGCGATTCACATTTCTATCTTCGATGCAGACTAGTGCATTATTGGTAATGGTTCAGTATCACGAAGCCAAATTCACCTCACCGCAAAAATGACATCATTTTTTAAAACGAATTTTCATCTTAACATTTTCATCTTAAATTCTTATGAGGTTTACCTCAAATATTAAAATACTTAATACAAGAATTTATTTTCTTAATTATAAATATATTTTTCTTAAAATAAGCCTTACAACCAAAAATATTATCCAGGTATTATACCAAGTAAAATATTTGCTTCTATACAAGAATAATTTCTTATTTCAAATACAGATATATTTGAAAGAAGTAAAAGTTTCTATAGAAATATATTTATTTAACTGTAGAAATCCTTTTTATGTGCGTAGAATCATCTTCAAAGTCATCTCTCCTGAAGGCGGTAAGATGAGAACGTTCTTGTGAAATAAGTATATAGTCTTTATATGTTTACTGTTCTGAAGGATGATTTTATTATATATATGGAATATATATATAATAAAATAGCTGCGTTCTTTTTGTATTACTTATCTCATGTCTAGTAGATAAAATGTGTGTAGTAGATATAGTAAATTAAAGTAAAAAATTATAGTCTTTTGAATAGAAAATTTGAACATGATTCTACATAAGTATATTGTTTATTTCTATAATAAAACGTTTTATCAAAAGCATCCAAATAAATATCGACTATAATCAGTGGAAGATAATTTTTTTTGGACAAGCTCTCTAACAATATATAATGTGCACCGCATGTTTCCTTTACAGTCACAAAAATCCAACAAATGAAGCTATCCAATGTGAGCGTTAAATAACCTACCTGCATACACGAACAGAATTTTGAAACAAAATTACCCCTGTTATCAGTGAGAAACGTTTAACGAATTACATTCACTAGTTATATCCGCTACTCATGATGAAACTTATGTGCTAATTTAGCGCAAACGATCGCATTAACCAATTTATTCCGTTGCATACAAATGTTAACCGGCAGTCTATCCATCGAGTTGTTTGCGTATAGAGAACAGACATGAAGAGATTTACAGTCAAGAGGATACTGAAAACGGTCTACCAAAGATTCGCAGCCGACATATATTCAAAATACATATTCCGTATTACATACACGAATTTGTGATATTGTTCTCGCCAGCTAATAAGGTATGTTGTTTACGTTTATTTTTATAGATATTTTAGATAATAAATTTTAGAAAGAAACCTATTTAACAGATTAGATTTTTATTGCTATAATAGACAGGTATTGATAAGATACTACAGCTAAGTGTATAATTTTTATGTATGTATATTATGACAATAATTTTGTATCAAAATAGATTCTCCAGGCTACTTATAATTATATAAAACATAAAACATAAAACAATTTGGCCTCTTCATTTATTATTATTATTATTATGCAAATAATTCCTTTATAAAATAAATATTTTTTGCCATCTTCTGAAGCCAAGCGTGACATATGACCAATCATTGAAAAAAGATAATTTGTATTAAAAACCAAAAATCTAAGTTATAAACGAAAGAACTAAATTTAAGTTAAAATACTAATGTATTATTTCCGTTATTTATATATTATCTTTTTTTTGCGATTAATAAAATTATTTCAAATTGCAGTTTTCCAATTATTTCCATTGTTTTAAATATTATAATATAATCTACAACAAAGTGTCAGCTTGTCTCACAATTATTACAGAGATGTTTCTGTTTTATAGCTTACCTATAGCAGTATGCGTTGTCTTTAAATATGCATGTATTTCACTATATATTGAAAGATTTAATTTTGGTACGACGAAATACATTTTACATTCACGACGAGTATAACATAAATGTCGTTGGTGTTATACATATGCATGTCCATTTTTTTTACATGTTACGATTTTTATAGATTTTTTTTATTCTTTACATTTTATACATTCAACAAACACATATTTTTTCGCACAACGCAAACTAAAATATACATCGAAAAATACGTAAATACTGGTATGATATAGACTGGTTACAAATGTTACCACTATAGTTTCAATATATTATTATAAATATTGAGTACTTAAATAACCTATGCATACTTAATTTGTAGTGTTTTTGTCCTTTTTTATATGGATCTTGTCTATGATAATGCGTTTATGATAATTTGGTTTCCAATCGATAATTTTTACATCTAGCATAATATTACTTTTTCGAAAAACAAAAGAAAAACGACTTTCCACTTCCATCACGACTTGTGCATAAGGTACAATATTTAAACATCTCTGTAGTAATACTCTGTGAATAATAATAATAGATTATTATTCACAAACAATAACTTATTTTCTTCTTATTAAGAAGAAAATAAGTTATTTCTGTTCTAGTTTTAAAATATTATTCGGCAATTAATTTGTATAATATACATTTGCTCAGATTTCGCATAGATGATATGAGAAGCGGCTTTTAGAACTATGGAAAAAGAAAACTCTAAAATTTAAAAATAAGATCTTAGTTTTATTAAAGAATAAGCAATAAGGTACAGAGCCACTACTGGCCATATTACACATATCATGACGTGGCTATCTAAACATCGTTTTTACTATTTCAGGATTAGAACATGGCGGAAGCAGTCGGAGATGGTTTACTTCCTGACATAGACCAAGGTGAAAAATTAATTATCGGAGTTAATGTGGAAGATCTCAGTGCGGCAATGCAACGTTTCCATTGGGCGGATTATTTGGTATTCATACTTATGCTAAGCGTTTGCCTTGTTATTGGCATATATTATGGCTTTGTACGTTCTACCACTGGTTCTCAAGACTACTTAGTGGGTGGAAGGGCTATGAAGACATTTCCAATATCAATGTCCCTAGTCGCAAGGTTGTAATATTTCTCCTTATCGCATGCGTGTAAGCAATATGGACTTTTATACTTCTGCAATCAGTGACATGTAATATACCAGTTATGCAATAATGATTAATTAATAAAATTTCGGCAATTTCTTTTGGTGCTTTCTTTATAATGAATAGGAATGCAACATTATAATTTTAGTAATATAATTTATTTTGCATGTACCGCTTCTATAAGTTCTATTGCCTATCTGTCACTGTATACCATATTCTGAATCTATTACCATACGATCGAATGTTTTAAAAACTATCTAGAGAAGTTTTACTAAAAAAATGAATGCCTTGGGTTTCAAAATGTTTAACCTAATCATGTTTTATGATAGCTCGAAAACTTATGAAAAAAAATATACATTTTTTTCTCTGGTTCTAGATATTTCTTCCTAAAAACCTCGCCGAAGAACGCTGATTTTCTATCGCTTGAGTTATATAAAAAAAATCAACTTGATTGGTTCAATTACCTTTTAGAAAGAGGAACATGAGTAGATGAAAATACGATTTTTCAGGAATAACGAATTTCTGTTCATTTTTTAGTTTTGCCAAATACCTGCAATTTATTAATCTCCTTAGAAATGATCGCATCTAAACAAGGAAATATTCCGTGTTCAATAGCGATATTTTTTAAAATACCTTATGTTGCATGTTTATTCCACTCTAATTTACTAATAATACTTAAGAGTTAAAAACAATATTATTAACAAACCGAAATGGAATGAACAATTCATTTATTTTATTTAATATACGATAATCCATTTCAAGTGGAAATCATTATTTATATATTTATTTATATTTTTAAAGTATATATAAGTTTTATATTTATTATATGTGGTTGCCTTAATCGGAAATTCGTACATATAATTCAAAATTAAGTCAATTATTTATTAATGTTTCGCCAGTGCATACATTAATCAAAAAAGAACAATTAAATAAAAACTAAAAATATAGATTTTCCATATGTTTTTAATGCCTACAAATTATTTTATAACAGCAATGTTAATAATATTAATAAATTTAATCAGTACAATATCACGTCATATTATTGTTGCGAAATGGGAATGCAAGATCTATATACATATTTGGTAAAACCGTTCCATATACACGTTTTCCCCAGTACAATCCTCGAAATATCGTATATGGCATGATTACTTTTGTAATTATTTATATTTTTAAGGTATATATAAGTTTCAAACTCGCATATATTTTCCTGATTCTCAAATTCGTACATAAAATGCAAAATAAACTATAATAAATAATAAGATATAACCAAGAATACTTACTCGGAACTATATTAATCTACTCATCTAACATAATGATTAAACATTTCGACCTCTACAGCATCAGGGGACTCAACAAGACAAACAAGTTTGTCTAAACGTTTCCATCATTATGTTGATGGCTATATGTATGATCCCTAAATCAACAAAAGATTGCTAAAAGTCTCTAGTCCACTCAATCAGACATTGTTTTATTTCATACTTGAGATGAGAGTTCTTTTTTGAGAATTGACAAACCTGTTAACGTTTTTGCAGATAGCCACTGTGTGTGTTACTAGTCAGGCTGCTGTTTTAAAGTAATATGAGAAAAATGCATTGCTGCCATGTAACTGGTTGGTTTATTTATATTTTGATATTTGTACAAGAATATACTGTTTTACAAAAGTGTAAATAGCTGCGGTTGTCGATATTATTTGATCAGCATTAAATTTATGAACGTTTGAAATCTCTCGTGCTTAGATATAGTATTGTACAATAGGCATATACATATTATTTTGCTGATTTGGTTTTTTTATATGTTTATACTTGTTTAAACACTTGCACGTGTACATTAAATTTGGGGCACTATCCCTTATCAGGATAAAAAATTGTCATAGCATTAGTTTTGCGATTAGGCAAGCCTGATTGTCAAACGGAACGGATGAGTGTGGAAGTCAAGTCATTCATGATATTTTGCACAGGTATATATAACAAAAGGGTGGATCTCAAGGTGCTAAATATAGAGAAGTAAATCAGGATGGTTTGAGGAGCTTATTTTGATTATTGGTTCCAAACGATTGCATTTGCTTACTAAAAAGAGACTACTAACTTATTCGGATATCTATTGAGAACAATATCCGCTTTATCTTGTTGCTTGAAGATATCATACAAAGAACCATCTGTTAACCATTAGATCGCAGTAAACTGCTTGGAGGCAGCAATTGTCTGAGTGGAAACAAAAGAACAAAGGACTTTATAAAAGAGTTTGTTTCTAAAACTTTTGAAAAAGACACCGGAGACTAATGATTAGCTTCAGTTACATCAAGAATAATCTCAAGTAAGGAAACGTGGGCGCCTAACCTGGGACAAATAACATTATTGTTTTATCCCTTTTCTACATAATATTAATTAAATAGATACTAATTAAACAGAAGCGAGAAACATACACTATACGTATTTTCTAATATGTACGAATTATTTTATAATAGCTGTCAATATGTTAATGAATTTAATCACTACGATATCATGTCATAACATTGTTGCGAAATGGGAATGGTAGATTTACATACGTATTTGGTAAAACCGTCTTATTACCACACCTAAGCCAAAGTTATCATCGGACCGAGGCACTGATGATTCATTGTTAATTTATAGGCCAATTAGTAATAGGAATTCCTCTGTACACTGGAAAGCGAGTTATTTTTCATTGCTGATAGTATTAAAGATAATTTGTATATAAAAAAGTGGTAAGACATAACATACTATCCCCAAGCTTCCTATATAAATAAGCAAACATAAATGCATTTTATGGTAAATACGTCGCAAGGTCAAGGCTATATGCAATCGCGTTCTGGTTATCGTGTTACACAAAATCTGATAGCAATGTGGACAGTTGACTTAATGTATTGGTATTTTCACCGGAAGCTTTGATTAACCATAAAATATGCGTACCATATTTTCAGTTTGTTATTTAATTCAATTTGTATTTCTTAAGTGATACTATACCTATATATGTATGTAAGTACAGCGTTTTACGGAAAGCGTACATACATATAATCCTATATTTGGTAGCAATAATATTAATATTGTGAAAAACTAATCACCAATACTTGAATATAAACATCATTGTGAGAAAAAAGAATTTAATCATAATTATGCTCGATTAAAATCTATTGGTAATAAACAAACACATACAATTTACAAAATTAACTGGCAAAACTGTGAAGGAGTGTACATTGGACAATCACAACAATACATAGAAAAGAGAATTTACTCTCACAAATACAGTATAAATACACAAAATGTAAACTCTACTGCTCTGGCAAAACATGCATTAAATAACCATAATTTTAATTTTAATAAAACGGAAATTTTAGATATAGAAGATTATTATTATAAAAGACTTCAAAGAAATGTGGCATATTAAAAGTAATAAAAATTCAATTAATGATAAAAACGATATAAATAACTTAAGTCATATCTAAAATAATTTGATTGTAGTAAATTCCAATGGAAAAACGAATTGAGTCATCATGCACCTTATCGTATAAGAAACTGTAGAGGCGAATTTCGCGTAAATTTTTAAATAAAAAACGGCCTGTTTTCTTTACGAATATCTGTTTGTTGAAAACAAATCTGAACGGCCTCGCGTTTTAGTATATGTTTGTTTGTCGATTTGTAAATGTCATAATGTGTCGTTTACAATTTTAAAATTTTGAATTTTAAATGTAATTAAAAAATTCCATTGACAACACCGCAAAGGTGGAATAATGAAAATAACTAAATGTAAGTTTGTAAACATATAATTGTCCTTATAATTTCTACTTTAGATTCAAATACGTAAATGGTTAAACTTTAAGCTTTAATGTTTTGATTTGTAGGATAAAATATGAAAAAGGAATAAATGTAATTCCGAAACGTTAAGAACATTTGTATAATTAATTTAATAAAACCGGAAGATCCAAAGAAAGGAAAATATAATAATATTCGAAACAATGAAATTCTACTTTGGGCCTGAACAAATCACAAAATTTTCTAGAAGTTACACATTAAAAAACATAACAATGCAGTTAATGATCATCCAGGAATTGCAAACTTTGCCATAATATAATTTATAAATCATATCAATTATTATAGTGAAGTCTCTATAAGTTTGAACATTTTCAAAACTCAATAGCACTATTATAACACTTTGCATAAAATATCAATACTTTAATAACATTTATAACAATTCACCCAAACAGGCTTTACTCATCTCAATAGCAAAGCTATTATTATTTTACACTCGATTTTAAGCTGGCAAAAAATAAATAAAGAAAAAGTTTTATATTTTATATTTTAAAGAAATATCAATAGGGAAAAATATGTTTTTAAGATAAGATTATTACCCTACTCTCACAAAACCAAAACTAAAACAAAATATCGAAGAAACTGAAAAGTGAAATCGAGCAAAGAAAATCCGCTTATTGGGAGAATCTCTAGGGAATAAGGCAAGCTAAAACTCTTCTGGGAACCTATAACCAGAAGAGGTTTATAAAATGCATCGACCTGAGTAAGAACAATATTTAAATATTAACAGGAATACCATCCGGCCATTGTAAACTGAAGGGATAACTAAGTAAGTTTAGATTAGCAAAGAAATCTGAATGTAGATTTTGTGGGGAACAGGATGAAACACCCATTCATCTTCTCTCAAATTTCAAGTCAAGGTCGTTGCACCTGGGAGCATATGTAATCGAAGAAGAAGACTTATCTAATTTGGGACTTCTCATATCCTGCACTTTCTAAAAGGAGTAGAATTGGAAGGCAACTGTAAAATAGCAAGTATAGGGGACATAATGGATCTTTTAGGTCGCATACATAATTATATAAATCACTTATATGTATAGCGTTCCGATGATCAATAAAATGATTATAACCAATTGCTGAAGTTTGAGCAAATAAGCAAGCATGTCGTACCGTGCTTATTGTAACACCCTGTATATGAATAGCTATACTAGTCGAAAGGTGAAATGGTGCAAATCCATGATTACAACTTTTTCCTTTTCTCATCGTATAAAACTTACTTTCGATAAGCGAAATTTGGGCTAAAGTTCAAAGTTAAATTGTATCCCCTAAACTTGAACCTCTGCAGTAACAGATCGTGTCTCTGGTTAACACTCAATGAGGTCTATAAACTGACAAAGTTTCATTATAATCTGCGATTTTGTTGGCGAAGTTCCTTTGTATGATATACAAATGTAACGTCCAACGGAAAGGTATTTTTCCAACTCATTCTCTATTAATTTATTGCATGATACATCGATAATGCTATCTAAGAAAAAAAATCATTTTTTTCAAGCATGAAGCTGAACATTCCTTCCTTCTTGAAAATTAACCTGCTTTTTAACAAAAGGTATTAATATCTTACTTTTAATATTTAACTTACATGGAATAACATATAGAAGTCTATTTATATTATACAGTCCATAACGCTACATAGTTTATTTCAGTTTCATCAGTGGCATTTCTTTATTGGGCATACCCACTGAAATTTACATCTACGGGATACAATACTTCTACATTAGTTTTGGATTAGTGCTTATGACAATAGTTATGCACACTATATTTTTACCCGTATTTCATGACTTAAAAATAACTTCAACATACGAAGTAAGGTCATTTTAGTTAAGGCAAATGTTCTTTTTCTTTCATCTACATGTATTATTTCAGTATTTAGAACGAAGATTTGATAGGAAGGTCCGCGTCTTGGCCTCAGTTTTATTCACTATTGCTTTGGTGGGTAGAAACATCATAGAAAAGAATAAATTTGTAATATTTATTATGCTGTTTTAGTGCGTTTGGTTACCTGTAGTAATATATGTTCCAGCATTAGCGTTTAATCAAGGTGAGCACATGAAGAATTAATAGATGTTTTTTTTTTTGTGTTCGATGCATATTATTTTAGTTACTGGAATAAATATTCACTGGGTTACTCCTGCAGTGTGCATCATATGTATATTTTACACTTCTGTGGTAAGATAGAGAAATATAGACTGCGATTTACAGGACAACATTTGCTTGAAACTATAACTACATAACTGTTTCTAAACTGTCGCCATTTCGTTCTATAATCATATATTTTCAAGGCCTTTTCTGAAGTTGTTATTTTTCGTCCATCATTTTAAAGCGCACCATTTTTTCTCAATTTAATCATCAATTAGTTCGTATAGTATGCATAAATGCCTGGTATTTGATTATATACTTTTGTTGCAGGGGTGGTATTAAAGCTGTTGTATTTACGGATTTAATACAAACAGCTGTAATGTTTGGGGCAATGTTACTGGTGATAATTAAGGGTACAATAGATATTGGAGGCTTCAGAAAGGTTCTCGATATCAATCTGCAAATGGAACGTTTAGAAGCGCCAAAGTAATACACATATTTAAGTTTAATTTTATTTAGTTATTCAGTTTTTAAATACTTATTTATCTTCTAGCCTCGATTTAAACCCGTTATCTAGGCACACACTATGGTCTTTAACAATTGGAGGATTCGCTTATTACTTACAAACCAGTGGCGTGAATCAGAATATGATTCAAAGATATTTAGCACTGCCGACCTTATGGAAAGCAAGAATGTAATGTATACTTACATATATTGAAATGTGTAAACTTCTATGAATATATGTAATGTGTGTAAGATTATTTGTGAGTCTGTATACACGTATTACAGGTATTTTTAACAACGACAATCCATTGTTTCACTACTAGTTGATAATGGAATAGAAAAAATACTTCCCCATCATATTGATATGTTATTTTTGTTATTTACTCCATTTAAAAATTAAACAGCTTGCACTACTAGTTTCAGCAAAATTGCCTTCTTTAGGTGCTTGAATATTATAAATTTACAAATAAGATACTAGAAAACTGAAGGAATGGACCATAAGAAAAACTATTAATTAGTGTAATAATTTTAAAAAGAAGCATGATACGCGAGTTAGAAATTTCGAGAATTCTTTAAAATGTTTTATAAAGCGTTATTAAGAATCCTAAGTTATGTGAAGGGTTATTTGTGCGGTTTTCAATTTTTGTTAGTTGCTATTCCCAACATCAACTTATGGCTGCAACTTTATAGCTCCTAGCTTGCAACTGAAAGCTTTAGTGCGCCGTCAGTGCAACCATTGGAATACATTAGTAGTTTCCAAGCAAATACGTAGAAAAGTAGATGTAGGAACCTGTATATGACCTGCAAAAAAATAATTTCATTTTTTTAGTAATAAAAAATCCTATTCTCGAGCTTTTAGTTACGTCAAATAATAACTCCAAGTATTTAGTATTTGAAGTTAGACTAATAAACTTTTGACTAGTTTTGTTTTCCATACCTCCCATATATGTAAGTGGCATTATAATGGTTTAATTTGTTTAGTATATCTTACGAACGGTGTAGAACAATAAGAAATGTTTAACCCTTCGCACCTAGAAAAGAAATGATCACGAAGTTATACCAAAATTCAACAAGAAAGTTAACTTAGTGAGCCATCTATTTTACAGCTTGAGAAACGTTTTAATACCTAATTATAGATGGCGCTGCTATATGCCACTTATACGGAATTACTTTAGGTAATAAAACCACATTCGAAAGTTATTACTTATCACTTCACATCAATAAAATACGAAATTCTATTTTGGGATGTACTGTAATTTATTTCAATTCTAACACTTCTAAGTATTTGTTCCTCATAATAAAATTCTACAGGCTGGTTATGAAGGTGAAGCATTTGGCACGATGCTACAGATACGTAGAGTCACATTTTTTATAGAATTTTTTAAGAAGTCGTATTAAGCAAAGTATTGTAATTTTTAAATGGAGTGAACGTAATAATTAAACAAGATTATCATCACTTGGGCAAATAATGCGTCTATTTTAAGTTTTAAGGGAGTATCTGAAGCCAAAGATAAACAAATATTTTTTATGTAGTACCTATATCTGAAAAATGTGATTGACTTGATTGAAGTATGATTAATTTGGATCAAAGAAGCACTTTTCTGTGTGCAGCTGTCATATTATGTAATTTTTACAGTTGTGCGTTTGCACAAAAATAAACTCACTTTTGGCAATATAAAGTTTGTCCAAAAACTGCTTTTCAAAAACTCTCTAAATTATATAATTCTACGTAGATACTATTTAAATTTAGAAATTGACTTGATTATGCATATGTTACGTATTTATTTCCACTGTCCTTTTTTAGTAAATATTAGAGAAAATGTAAAAATTGTGTAAAATGTAAAATGAAATTAAAGTTTACTAAAATTGAAATTATTAAAACAGGAAAGGATATTTTACCACAACATCCATGGCTATAGAAGTGGAAGTAATAAATAAAAGATATTTGCTTTATGAGTAAATATCATTATACACGTTAAAATAATAAAGAAGGAATGGTTTAATTAATACTGTACTATTACTGTATGTTGCTGAAATTTTTTTAGCTGTGTGTAGTGATTTACCAATTTGTACCAATTGTTTGTTATTGCGTTGTATTTATAAACATTTGTTTCAGATCACTATGGCAATGTACAATTGGCATTTTAATATTGACTGGGGTTTGCTGTTACACGGGACTTTTGATATTCGCCACCTTTTGGAAATGTGACCCTCTAACAACAATGGTAAGTTTAAGCAATAATTTGACAACCAATTGCGATTAAAGAAAAGGTACCATTTAGTTAGCAAAAGAGAAGGATCAACTGTTGCCTATTTTAGTAATGGAAGTTTTAGGAAATTATCCTGGCTTACCAGGATTATTTGTTGCGGGTATATTTAGTGCAGCCTTAAGGTAACAATCAAAAATAGTTGCAAAAAGATTAGTTTATTTCTTTTATAAACACCACAGTTCGTTATCGACTGGTCTCAATTCCATGGCAGCCGTTATTTTAGAAGATTGTTACAAATCTTTTTTTAACAAGAAATTATCAGAGAAGGGAACCAATATTCTTATGAAATCGACAGTTATATTAATGGGTGCTGTCTGTGTTGGCTTAGTGTTTGTGGTCGAAAAGCTGGGAACTGTTTTGCAGGTATTTTCTTTTGTTAATAGCTATTACCACAAGTATTACCAATTATGTTACCTTCTCAAGCTTACTATGAGCATCGGACCCATAGCTAACGGACCTTCCCTAGCTTTGTTTAGCACGGGAATTTTGCTTCCTTGGATAAATGCTCAAGTACGTATTATTCTAACAATCAATGCAACATTGAACATGTAATTCATTAATGTAACATGTAGGGTGCCTTCTTTGGAAGCGTTGCGGGCTTAATTGTAATGACCTGGTTAACTGTAAAATCCCAAGCAGCTATAGCATCAGGAGATCTGTATTTTCCAGAAAAGCCAGTTACTACGGCAGGTTGTAATTACCAGTTCACACCGAAACTTTCGCCAGCTTTAAACTTACATTTAAATCCTTCACTAAATACCACCGATATGATTCATACTGAGTAAGTATTGATGAACATAATTTTTGTTTCTTTAATAAGTTTGTAAATAACTCAAGGTATATGCATGACGCTATAGCAAATGCTAATATTTGTCTTCTACATCTACTGCGTTAAATAACTAAATATATTTGTTAATCGACTGTTTGATACAAACTAAGAAACATTTCTTTGTCATTATTCAAGAATACAATTTATTCGGATAAAAGCGTAAAACGTCAAAGAAACCTTTTTGTCAGTGTACTTCGTTTAAATGTGTCGAGGTTTATACTTATTTTTTATGCTATTATTGTCATGATTTTCTCTTTTTCAGATTGATTTTCATACCTTCATTTTTCACTGCCTCTTTCCAATTGTCAAAACTCTTCTGAATTCATTATCATGTTCAGTATCATTATCTCAACTGAGAAAGTTGAGGTAATGATACTATATCGTCGTCAGCATAGGCACACTCTTTTTTGTTTTTATATTCTTCAAATATATTATTGTACTATGAAAGTTGTATAAAATCGTATGCGTAGTGTAGAGTTGGTTCGAAGAATGATTAAAAAGAATTTAATCTACTTATCGCCTACCAAGTTACCTAAGATTTTCTATGAAACCTGAAGGTAGCATCAGTTTATTTTACAAGTTTTGCCCAATTTATTAGTTACTTTGCAATTACTATTCAAATTGCTATAAAGAATGCGTACTGCCTTACTACCGTGTATTTTATTTAATTTCAGCGAATTGTTTATGCTCTTTCGCCTCTCTTATCTATGGTATACGCTACTAGGTGCCCTGATAAGCATATTGGTAGCTGTGATCGTTACTTTGGCAACGAAACCTTTGGATCCCAGAGACGTTGATCCCATGTTATTAGCGCCATTTGTTAGAAAATTAATTCCACCAAGAATATTTCCTAACCAGCCAAAATTATCAGAAGTCATATACGCTTATAAAACGGTATGGCTGTAATACAATACCGTAATTACAATTTTTTGTAAATTATTATAAATTCGCAGGATATAAATAACGTAAACGAAGACAAAGTTCCTTCTATCCATGAGGAAGCTGCTAAAGGATAAAATGAAATGTAATATATCCCTTGTTATAATTGTTTAATAAAATATTCCTAAATAATCTTAGGCGGTTGTTTTTTCAGCATATGTACCTTACTAAGATAATATAGGGCGACCGTTCCCAAACCTTTGTTTCTAGCGCTCCCTTTCTTATTTGTAATAACTGTGTCCCTGTATAATACCGACTTATCATAAAAGATTGTCCTTGGTGTGCACCTAAATGAATATTTACTTCTAACACCATTATTTAATAGCTCAGCGTGTTTTACAATTCTATTACACAAATTGACATAGTTTCTGGACGCAGTGCCCATTTGACATTATATTAAGGAGCTAAAAACACAGAAATATGATTAAACATAGGTACCTACAATGTTATAAATAAATGAATGTAAAAAAAAAATCATAAGGTGCTATTTGTTACAAAATTGTGGCAGTCGATAATATTAAACTAAATTAATTGAGGATATATGGGGAAACTCCACACAAAGAATATGCCGATAAAACCCAAGTTTTTGCAGGTAAATTTAGAGCTTTCGTGACGCAGAAATCAAATTTGCACAAAGTTTTCACAGTAACTGGCAAAGCTTTATTGCTACCATACAAAGAGCCTAATGGAATGCGAAAAACCGCATATGATTGTAAAATAGCTCATCTTGCCAACTGTCGCAAACATGGCAAAATTAATATTTTTAAACACTTTATATGTTCCAATGAAGCAACAATTTTTTTTTTATAATTTCAATTCACTAATCTCTCTTTTTTATAAATGAATGTTGAAATACCCGTAGAAACAACAAATAAAAACATGATATTCGCTTGTGAGCTAGGTACTGAGGAAGACACCTGATACGTATAAATTGTAATCAGAATTTTACGTCATTTGTATTGCCCATCTTGCGCTTGTATTTTTACCAACATAGGGAGGTAATATTCTACGAAATATGTAATTTTTCCTCACCACTAAGCAAATTTCCCCAAGTAGGAGAAAATTGCCTCATTTATTGAAGTATTTTTCCATCAACATCGATTTACCAAGCAAAGTTACACCTAGTTTGTGGTAATCTGCGTTTTACACTTTTTTTTTGTATAATTTTACCTTATATTTTATGTTTTTTTTCACACACCAGTGAAGTAAATTTACCATCATGTTTAGAGTGTAGCTTTTGCAACTATGCTGTCTCAATTCTTTGGAGATTGTCCCCTTCCTATTTCTGGTGCTCGTTTTGCTTCTCCTACTCTCATCGTTTGCCTTATTTCTCCCATCTTTCGGATTTACCCGCACCATTCCAGCTGTTTTTCTTTCTATAAGTTCCAAGAATAATTTTGTTTCCAACTCTATCCTCGCATCTTCGTTTCTGATCCTCTCTCATGTAGTAATTCCTATAACTTCTCGCATATGCCTCATTTCAGTTGCCCATAATTTACACTTCAGGGTGTTATGAAGTATAGTCCAAAATATATTTGATGCAGTGTTAGCTTTTTATTCGAACCCCATCAAAAATAATGAAGCAAGAAGCCTTGTAGATAGCTTGCTACTACAAATAAAATCTTTTAAGTTTGTATATATGTTCAGTAGTTACTTAGTATAAAATTTTCATAGAAATTAATGTAATGAGCAAAAAGATGCAATGTCAGATAATATTATTCACAATTGTATCATTACTGACAATAAATAAGTTGGAGCTTGCATAAAAGATCTTAAATTGAAAAGAATGTTTAGTGATATAAAACGCGAGAAGAAGTAAACTAGTAAACTGCTTTCCATTGCCTTTCTTTTGTATTTATTAACCCTGTAACACCACGAAGAAAGGAAAACAATAAGTTGTGAAAGTAGAAACAACACTGCTTCAAACTTCTAAAAAAAAAGTTAAAATTATTTTTTGTTCAACACTGTCTTGACTGCATTAATGAAAAAGTTAAGCTATTAAGAAATTACTTAAATAGTTATATATTAATAACAAGATTTTTAAAATTATGCCAATCAAATAGACTATCAAAATGTGACGAATTAGAAGATATGTCATGGGACCTAATAAATCAGGAAAAGAATAGTTCGATGGAATACGAAGCATCAAAAATTTAAATTTGTGTGCTATCTAATAAGATTCCATACCCCTTTCCAAATTTGGTTATAATTATAAAAATATTTTTACTGTTGCTTATGGAACGAGAATCTTAACATAAATTAAAAATAATAAAGACTCATCTAAGACCGGTAGTGAATGGATTATTTACGGAAAAAAAGTCAAACATTGTGTGTGGTATGTGTTGCAAGTCTCTCGAAAGAATAAAAACCAGATGATTAGTTTGGTAGAAGCAGCATATTCACTTCTAAGATGGTGCGTAGATGTGTTTTCAATTTTTACGATGCAAAATCCGTATGCCACCCGTTCCATAAAAATACGAAATTGGCTAGCCGTTTATGATTTAAAAAAACCTCAACAATAATCCTGAAATTAGGAGTCTCTCTTGTGGTAACGCTATGGGTACTGCAGTTCTTTGTTAATCTTGTTAAAAAATAGCAAATGAAACAAAACTGAACCGATTCTTTATCACCAGGAAGCATGGCGTCAATGACACCTAAGGGCAGTATGACTATTGAAACCTTTATCCTATGGCTTCAACATATTTTGCAAAGTACAAAACTTTCGGATCCTGTCTTTTAATTATCGATGGTGCAAATGTCATTTAAGCCACTCAATTGTCACTGTCTCTGAAGAGCTAGGTACCACCTTATACCACTTACCAAGCAATACATCCCATGAGTTTCAATAAATGGAAAATATAATTTTTACTCTTGTGATTCGAACGACTTAAATACTGATTCAATCGTAGAAGCCGCTCTCTAACAAAACAACGTTTTGGCGTTAATTTTTTAATTCCTTGGAACAAATCCTCCTTGTTTGATCCTTTCTAATATTAAATCTGAATTCTCAGTGACTGTATCGTCCCGTCACCCACATATTTTACCCGTTGAGACATTTGTGCCAAACAGCGGAACTGAGAACGGGATAGAGATTTACAAGGAACTTAGGGTATTTCCTGACACCACGAAGGAAGCCGTTAAAGTTATGTAACAATAAAGTATCTATTCGTACTATGCAACTGAAAAATATAGCATGTCAGAATCAGCATTGCACAGGGCAGTAAAAAACTTCAAACATAAACCAAATGTTTTTAAACGCACATTTTTACTGTAACGTAGGAAGGTGCTTTAGTAGAATATTTAATCACAGCGTCCAAAATACGCGATGGAATTGGAAACACATATCCATATGCTCAAAAGCTGCAAATCCAAAGTAGGAATCTGCTAGGTAAAACATTTCAGAGCCAATGTTGTTTTTAAGGAAGCAGGAGAAAACAAATTTAATTCGAGCCACCACATCTAATTACGGTGAAACTGGACTTCTTACGATCACGAATCCATCCAAAGTTATTTGTCAGAAAAGTGCACAAAAAATCGGATAGGCAATATCGGCAGAAAGAGGGACTAGTAATAATGGTGAGTTTCATATGTGCCAAAGGAAACACTATTTCACCAGTTCTTGTATTCCAGAGTGTAAACTTTAGAGATTACATGTTGCACGTTACTCCACAAGGGAGGTTGCGACTCGCTCATAAATGACGGGAAGCAATTTTTTCTTAGCTTCTCACCATTTCGCGAAGCATGGAAAGGCAAGTAAAGAGGAGCCGATATTATTGATATTTGACGGTCACGACTCTCAGATTAGTTTTGATGTGGTAAGTTATGCCAGGAGATATCATGTTGTACATTGACATTTCCCCACACAACAGCTACAAAATGCATCCGCTCGACGTCTCAGTCGGTGGATCTTTTAAAACTTATTATGAAAGTCCTGAAATGAATAAATTCTTTAACATCCAGGAAGACCATCTGATATTTCTCATATTGTAGAAGTGACACTAAAAAAAAAAAAAAAAAACTATAATGTCTGGTTTTGGACATCACAAGGCACTGCAGGACCCTCTACATCGCCCACATCCAAATCCAATCAAAATTTGAGACTTTCAACACGAGAACCAGTAAGATCTCTCCCAAAAAGCAGCAAAAAGTGTGAAAAGGTACCATCAACATTTTAAACGATACGCCAGAAACAAATTTAATTGAAGAAGAACACAATATAAAACCCAGAAAAACAAATGACAAAATAGAAAAGAAATGGAAAGAGTTACAAACTGAAATTACTGGAAGAAAGTACCGACTCTAATGTTGAAGATCTTGCATTTTATAATTATTGAATAAAATAATGTTTAGTTTTTGTGTCTTATTGATTTGATTTAACTGTCTTATTCAACCTATGACAGCGTGCCATTCAAAACACACTGAGGGATGAATAGCATAATATGTACTACATATGTCATTTAGATTGGAAATTCTTAAAAATAAACGTTTTATGACCGCTTAAAAAAATGGTCCATTCAAAAATCTCCTACCCTATGTGTTTGCCCAGAGTAACCAATGCGATTATATGTATCTATTTCTCTGTTAATCTTAATTGCTTCAAAGATTATCCTTGTTCCATACACATGTTCTTTAAATGGAAAACAATAACTGAGTATTAAAGAAAATTGTCAATTAGAACTCCAAAGAAACTAAATTTAAAAGAAAACAAAAACTGGATTAGGAATGGATCTAACGCTTATTGTTTATGTAAAAACCTAATATACGTTTCACGAAGAAATAAAGGTAAACTATATATAAAATTAACTTTATTTCTTCGTGAAACGTATATTAGGTTTTTACATATACGAGTTTAAAATACGGAGTTGGATCTAACACCGATTTCTCACCGTCTAGTAGTTCCCTCGCGTCCAAATGCACAAGTAGTTAAAGATAACGAAGTTGTTTAAGTTAATAGTCATACCCGTGCCTAGGAGTTAAATTACACTTTTGCGTAGTTAAAGTTTCACTCTTACAATGTAAAGTTACTTCTGTGCGGTGTGAGATTGATATCCCAAAGGAGTTGAAATTATTTGATTTTGGAATTGCCTTTAACACGATGCAATATGATAAGTACTCCGTTGCAGAGTTAAGATTACCCTTATTCTGTGTTAGCAAGATTCCATTACGGAATTCGATAAACTCCTTTATGGAGTTATATGCACGCTGTTACGGTGTAACGTAAACTCCGTGTCACAGTTAAATGAATCCAGTTGCGGTGTTGTGTGAAAATCTTTACGATGTTAGGTTAATGTTACTGTGGAGTTAAATGAACTCGGCTTCCGTGTTGACTAAATTCCGCTACGGAATTAATATCACTTCTTTTGTGTAATCCAAAAAGATTGATAAAAATGATTTTATAAACTGAACATTTTGAACGTTTAAAATAGAAAAGGTAAAGTAGATTATAAAAACAAAGTTTTTACTAAAAACTTAAACATGTATTTCAATACTTAAAAAGCAATACAAATTTAAACAAATTCATACTTAGTTATTATGTAAAAATCATTTTGATTATTAAAAGGGCTGTGACATTCATACGGTAGTACATGATTTAAATTATCAAAACATAATACAAACTCATAGGAAAAATTTTCAGTTAACTTTGAGGCTTGAAAGTATTCGGAATATATGATAGTTTCCCAAGAATTACACACAAAGTAATTTTCTGATCTCTGATTAAAGCTATGCTTTATTTGAGCAAATGCTGGAAAGCTTATATCATCACCTACGTTAGTTACAATAAAGAATCCATGTTTATATTGAATATTATTAATGCCATTCAAAAATATAACTTCAGACATACCACAAAGCCACTTTTGAACAATTAAATTTTCACCATTTTTTTTTTGTGGTCCTAAGAGAACGGTGGAACCAATAATTCTAATTTGCCATACATTTGACCAATGTATTTGGTGCCGCATGCTAAGGGTTTTGCAAATACCTACATATTTTTAAAACATCTATTGTTACCTGTAATCTTTTTAAAGAATGAATGTTTGCCTTCGAATCTCATCGACCATAAATGTATGAGGGGCGCCATCTTGGATATAATAGTTGGGTAATGACCATAACATGATGTTTTGCAGTCAAGTTACCATTAAATTGTTCTATATACTGTTTGTGATGTTCTGAAATTAAATTTTTAAGTTTATGTGTCATGCGTTGAGAAATGCAACTAATGCAATAAAAATTGCCCGCATGGGCATTCAATGGATTTAGATGAGCTGGGCGCAATTTTACTTGCAATAATAGCACGTGCAATAGACGGAATTGAGCATGCACTATTTTCATTACACGCAAGAAAAAAATGCGTTTTCCATTTAAAGAACATGTGTATGGGGTAATATGTAGAATAGCCCGTCAGCCCCGATGATCAAAATACTGGACTGGTTGAGTGTAAAATGACTCCAGAATCACGATCGAGTGTTTACTTTTCCCGGCTGACCATGTCTTTTACACTTTTTTCTTAAAAAAGATGCGATTTTCAGATTATGTCAGCACACAAAACACGTCGAAATCTTGAAAGAAACCCGCATTTATCAACCAATAGCTGTTATAACCGAGTCCTAAAATATTTCAACTAACTTCTTTTCTTGAAATAACACCTTTTCATGTAATATTTTTGTCAAAAAAAAGAATACGTTTGAATTCGCAATAAGTGCCCTTGTTTTCTTTTATGTTGGTGCGTTGGAACGTTTGGTCATCACAAAAGTGTTACAGATTCACGGTTGTTGTCTGGGTTATCTGAACTGTGCCTTGATAAAACACGCTGTGTTTCTGAGTGGGAGCTCATTTAAGGGTAATTGCGCTCGATACTGTTGGGCTTTCAGTGATCAGACGAGAGGATAATGTTGTTGCAGTGCCATTTTTGTTAATCTGTTTTTTATTTTTACATTTAAACTAATACCCTTCTAATACCATAACCTGCCTATGATACTTGCGTTATCAAGGCACAGTTATAGACAACAACCGTGATCCTGTGACACCTTTGTGATGACCAACGTACCAACATAAAAAACCCTAGTCTAAGGACACTCATTGCGAATTTAAACGTATTCTTTTTTTGACAAAAATATTACATGAAAAGGTGTTATTTCATGAAAATAAAGTAGTTTAAACAATCTAGTACTCGGTAATAACAGCTATTGGTTGATAAATGCGGTTTTTTTTTCAAGATTTCGACGTGTTTTGTGCGGTGACATAACCTGAAAATCGCATCTTTTTTTGAGAAAAAAATGGTCAGCGGGGAAAAGTAAACACTCAATCGTGAGTCATTTTACACTCATCCAGTCCAGTATTTTGATCATCGAGGCTGCCGGGCTTTTCTATATATTTTCCATTTAAAGGGAGCTTACCGCTTTCACCACTGCGCTCTGAAGTATCTATACACCAAGCAATATTTTCTTGTCCAATAACTGCCGCCAAAGAAATAATGCGCACACGACTGTTACGTATACATACAATCACAACATACCCTAACCTCCGGTACGACTAGCATGTGTATTAAAGAATCCAGAATTACGTATTTGACGTACAATTTTGATATATGAATGTTCCTATAAAAATCCCTAAAAAATTCATGTTAGGTATGTTCAATAAGTTAAGTTGGTAACATATAGTTTTATATAATAGTTTTTCAGTTCTGGCGCGATATAGATCCTTTCGCATAATTTCTCTTTGTCATCTACTGTTTGTAAATTGTTATTAAACGACACAATAACAAATCACAGTGCTGTTTTAATTAATATACAATAATGTGACTTCACATGTGTCTGAATAACCACACGCATACCGAGGCATACGCTTGCCGCAAACATCGCACTATAAATTAGAACATGTTTTAATTTTTCACAAATTGGCCAATATTTATTGCCCAATCCGTGTTATACACGTAACAATTTTAAATTGGTCAATAAATTGCGTAATAAATAGCTATGTGTAAAACGGCCTTAACACGTTTAAGGAATTAATTTTCACTTTTCGGAATTTTTCTAACAATCTTACAAATATAAAATCTCAGTAATGATATATTAATTCACATTTTGGTGTTACATTAACTCCTTACTATTGCTAAATGGTTTATCAATACCAAATGTAGTTACATTTTTTTCCAGTTGATGTTATTATTATCCGAGAGCGATTTTAAACAAACAGCAACACCGTCGAAAGATATTGTATTTCTCTTTTTTGGAGTTGGGAATTTCTAAGTAGTTCTCCGGGGTGTAGTTGGAAATGTGTCCGAAAAGTGTAAAATATTTCTTTTTAGTGTTGTCTTAACAATTTTTTGCTGACAATTTAACTGTTTTCAGGAAAGCTATAACTCCGTTTAATTTAACTCCGTAACATTTTTATTCTTACTTTTTCTATTTTATGTTTTAACCTGCGTCATTGATTTTTGTCCGTATGAATCAAGTCGATATTTCAGAGTCAAATTAAAAACCTTAAACAATATACCTTATGGGCGGTTTCGATTTTATATTTCCTTTAATCACAACAACTTACCTACTGCAAACTTTACAGAAAGTCTGTGTGATAAAAAGAACATTTTTTTTGCAAAATATAGAAAGAAAGCGAAAACCGGGCGAGAAATAATTAATAATAAATCAAATACACAAAGTAATTATGCTATAGCTTAGATTTGATAACTGACAGGTGCCGTAATGGAAACCCAAAAACGGTGCACTATTTAAGTATTGTACTTAGACAAAGCAGCAGCAGTAATAGGGCCATTCTATCTGTCACATTCATGAAATATGCATCAATTTAATCATGTATTTTTTCTGTGAGACAAGCTGAAGCTTGCATATTTTTTCAATAACAATGCTTGAGAAAACTAGTCAAATCAGTAGATTGTCTTTACTCGAATGATGCATCAATGACGTTACTTAAAACATTAAATAGACAGAGCGTATACATATAAGTATGTTGTACATAGTAATGATTAATCAATAAACTCCGAATGGGACTCAGCGACTCAATCGTAATGCGACATTCAGCGCTTTCTGTAGCGCGGTAGCAAAAATGAAAATATGTAGACTATTTACAGGAATGTATATTTTGTCTCACCAGCTGTTCGAATCAATGATTCTCGGCTTAGTGGTCAGCTAGTCATACCCGAGCATTTATGTTGGGAAGTTTACGAAGGTCGTTTTATTATTGATAGTGTTCAACTCTGGGAATTACATCGGATTATTCCACGTCAATTTATTTAAACTAATTAGAAGAACATTCCTATAAATAATATTAGTTTCATTCATCCTCCTAACCACGAAGTATTTTGTCTCATGTTACTTTCAATCAATATCGTATTCGTGTAAATATGAGCCACACTAAATTAAATTTAAGTGAAGTTAATGAATGCACTTTTATTTTAAAATGGAATTTGTTATCGATTTCTAAGTGTACGCGATCATATATAAAATACATATTTGTGACCTTCCTAGACCTCAAACATATTTATTTATATAACGCAACTTTTACAGGCGACATCAAGAACACAATAATAAACGTTTTATATTAGATTTAGCCAAAAAATATCGGAAGTTGGCACTCAAATTTATAGGAGCTAAAAGTTTATGTAATAGTATGCACTTTAGTTCAAAATCGTGGTTTATTGATCTAACAATCAGATTATTAAGTGGCTAATATACTATGTAAATTCCTTATGTGTTATATTTGGTAGAAATCTTTATTAACTTAATGAAATAGCATTGTGTATCGGTATTTCCTTATAGACATCGGTTGTCACAACATATGTGAAATGAAACAAAGTTGCTTCATCTCACAATCAATTGTTAAATATATCTCATTGACATCCACAGGTAAAAGCTTTGTGGTAAACAAAGTATAGCTGCGATAAACTTATTCGTTCTCTAAGTAATCAAATATCTGTATGCTTTTTGCTTATTTTAATTGAAGATAATTTCTTTTTCCATAAAAAATGTGATTGGTGTTAAAAGCATCGTGAAATAAGAATAAATCTGAAAGGTTAGGATTGTTTTAAAGAAATTTGCGTCAATCCATTGTAATTATCCTGGATTATAAAGTGAATTGTCTCTAAAAATGAGGAAATAGTAAAAATTGATATCGTTCATTTGCATTAACATACTCTTAAAAAACAACTCAATTAAAAGTGACATTTAAAATTAAATATAAGTACATTGAGATATATACGATTGGCCCGTATTTGTTATGAATGCAACAGTAAGTACTACAGGCTGTTGCGAATCTATTTTGGGTAAAGCACGATCTCGGGTAATACCTGATTTCAGGTAAAGTTCGATATGAGGATAACTCGGAACCGGGTAGTGCACTGGACGGGCATCCGAATCCTGAAAAAGAGATTCAGTAACTGAAATTTAAGCCTTCTGGCGGTCAAATATATAATTACATTGAAAAAAATATATAAGTATGTAGCCAGTGATTTAATAAAGAAAATAGAGTTTTTGTGGATACCTTGTCTTCTCAATTGAGTTTATCAGTGGAATATACATCATGTTCACTTATCAATGATTAATATTACGTTTGACTACTCCCAAATACTCTTCTTTAGTAACTTTTCTTTGTAATAGATAGCGTAAAGAAGATTTGGCATAAAATTAGTTTACATACCCCCCCTCCTTCTTAATGAAGTTTTATTTGCCACTGAACGTTTTTTAAGCGCTATGTTGATGATGTCATGTAATTCTACCAAAAAATTTATATTAATATTTTAGACTCTTTCAACCAATATTATCCTAAACTTAATTTTACTTTGGAAATAGAAAAAGATAAAATTATTTTTTTAGAAATCACACTAATTAGGAATAAAAATCATATTAATACCTTATGGTACCAAAAACCTGTTGGATTGGGTAGATATATCAATTCTTTTTCAAATCAATCAATTATCACATGAAGGAAATGTAGTCATTGCTTTATAAATAATAATGATAAATAGAGGCATTACTTTAACCAGTTCGCAGTATAAACAACAAGTTGCTAGTACTATACTAATTTTTATATAAATAAAACTTTAAATACAACAAAAAATGCCAAATATGTTTTTAATAAATAATGGTCACATTATTAGGTTGTCTAACCTAATTTGGCAAAATGCAGAATATCTGTATTTATATGTTTTCTAAAATAGGGGATGGGAATCTTAGTCAATTAAGACAAAATGTAACATAAATATTGAAAAGAACTACTTCCGACTTCGCTGAAGTACAAAGAATTTCGAAAAAGGTCCAAACAGTTGCAAACGATATTCTATCGAATAGTAGCGTCAGCCACTTTGCGATATCTCAAAAATTAGCAACATTTCTCTGTCCGAGATATTTTCAAATGTCTACTCCGGTTCCCTTTGAAGTACGAACGATTTAAAAGGAGGTACGAACAAGTACCTTGGCTGTTTTTTGATAACTCAAAAAATAGCCAAATTTCTCTCTTTGACATATTTTGAATTGTCTCTACTTCCTGTTCGGTTGAAGTACAAACGATGTAAAAAGAGGTACAAACGGGTACAAACGATGCTCTTTCGAATAGCCTTGGCCGTTTTTTGATATCTTAAAAAATAGCCAAATTTCTCTCTTTGACATATTTTGAATTGTCACTACTTCCGGTTCGGATGAAGTACAAGCGATGTAAAAAGAGGTACAAACCGGTACAGACGATGCTTTTTCGAATAGCATTGGCCGTTTTTCGATATCTCAAAAATTAGCGAAATTTCTCTCGCCAACTTACTTATTTTCAAATATTTCTACTTCTGGTTTGGTGGAAGTACAAACGATTTAAATGGAAGTACAAACGGGCACAAACGATGTTCTTTCGATTGACGTTGTCCGTTTTTGAATAACTTGTACTTGCTTGCTGCAATTTTTTTTAACCCTTTCTATTTTTTTTAACAAACGAAAACGAAAGTGGTACAAACGGGTACAAACCATGCTAATTCGAATGACGTTGTCCATTTTTGAATATTTTGTACTTGCTTGCTGATTTTTTTTAACCCTTTCTATTTTTTTAACCTTTGAGGTACAAACGAAACTGAAGGTGATACAAACGGGTACAAACGAAGTACAATCGAACCGTACTACGATTATTTTTTTTTTAATAAAGTTGCTTGCCAAGTTCACACCGGTGCCAATATATCCACAAAAACTGCATTTTCTTTAATAATTTTATTATACCTATACATTTTTAAATAAAGCAGCAGCTTTTAGGGTAAATAAACCAGGATATTTCACTTAACAAATTTGTTTGTGAGTTTTGTGCGATCGATTAGTAAAGACAATAAACTCAACCACTAAGGCAGTCTACTTTTTCTGGTTTCACGTGTTCCAAGCAAAGTCCTCTTCAGGATTCTGATTAAATGTATTAAAACATAAAAATAATTTCCTTTTATGTTACGTCTATTTCTCTTTTTATTCTCTTATTTTACAAATCTGTAGTGATAAAATTGATTATTTAACTTCTTATTGCATTAATTTATACATAACAATATTTATTTGCTACAACGATATCTCAATTTTAGCTAAATGCGGTACGTGGAATGTTGTGACTCATCTAATCCACTTGGAGTGGAAGGTCTAGAAGGGTATTCTGTAATATCGACAGTGTTGCTTTTCACAATATCTTGTGGAAAAGTTGAATTTTCCATATAAATGATATTGGCAATGAAATTTCCAAGTATACATTGAATATCCCTATTGAAAATTCTACTTTTCCACATGACACTGTAAAAAGCAACACTTTTGATTCCTACAACATAACCGCTCCCCTGGAAATGTGAAATTTCTTCTTGAAACTAATATTGTTTCAATAAAAGTAACATGGTGCACCATCTGTTTCGTATATTTTATTCATAAAAAGGATCTTTAGTTCATGTTATGAAATTCGGAGGCTGTGAACATAGTCTTAAGATGATGAAGGAAGATGTGATAAAGATTTGATTTACTATTTTTTACATTGAATTTAATATGGTTTTAAGATTGCTGTTTTTCATAGTGCTTTCCAACATTATTATGTTTTTTGTTAACGACTATAACAAAGTACATATTTAGGTATCTGATTTTAGTTTGTTCTTCAAGTTTTTGTTTTACAGTAGGTACCTATGTTGTATAAAAATGAGGAAAGAGTGCAAATAATTAAATATAAGTAAGGTTAATCGATATAGACAAATACTTTTCATTTAATATATCGCATTAAAAAACATTACAATATATATACAACGTATTATAACTTATTACGTTCAGAGCAAACTTTATAACAGAAGGTTAATTGAAAAATTGGGTACGCCGAAATTTACCACTGGCTACAATTCAGAATGCTAACAGCACATTGTATTTAATCATATTAAACAACATTGAAGCATTTAATACTTGACATAGATAGATATATTATGAATTTTAATATTGATGTTTTAAATTGATGACGTTTTTTAGTTGCGGTACGGACCGATTACATTAAACAAATATAATCAGAGATAAAATTAGATAAAGAGAAAATTGAAGAAATTATAGATACAATGCTAATACAGCTAATACCAGAATTTTTATATTCCACAACAAAAATCTATTTTATTAAAAAATAGCAAACATTCAGCTTTCCTATATAAAATGTTATTGCATTAATAATAAAAAAAAATCTTTTGATTTTATAGTAACAGTAACTTTTTGAACACACTTCTCATTACCTCTTCTTCTTCTTATTCGTATTTTATTATTGTAGTATATTTCTCCTAAGTTTCTCCCATTCTCTCACCAACTTTCACTGTTCTCTTTTTTGCGATATCAAGTTATAACGCGGGCTTATTTTTAAATTTCGAATTTGAGTTAGCATATGGCGCTACCTCTTTTTAATCGGAGATCATGTAGATAATGATACTGCTCATAGAGGACGCTATGCATCGACAGGCAATCAAAGTTTCTGGGTGCAAATACATTCGAACTTTTAAGAAAGACGTAGACTAGAGACACGCCAAATATAAATATGCGCGTGAACGGAACGACAACAGCTTTGTATTGGAAAAGTCGAAACGAAAATTTTTCGGTTCGACTTTTCACGTAACCACGTTAATGGTGAAAATAAATAATAGTGGAAATAAATAGTGAATATAAATAAGTAGTATTTAAGTGAATTTGATTTAATAATTGTTTTTAGAAGTAAAATGAACCATAAACGTAATTTTGTTGCTTAGTTTTTATACCAACATTCGTAGAAGGCTATAATTCGACTATTTTGAAATGTGCACAGGAATATGTTGCATTGTGAGGTAATAAGACAATACATAGCGAATGTCTCAACTGTCTGATCTGGCAATATGACATTTTATAGTGACACTTAACATGCAATCTGTTTATTTGTTCCATGTTTAATGTCCACATGTAAAGTAAACAAAGAAAAGCTATCTCAGATTTAGCATTTTATAATACTTTAATTTGCACTGTCTATGATAATAAAAATAAACATAATTGTAATATTGTTTCACACAGTACGATGCACTCATTTCAGTTGAGTTTATTAAATATTTACCTAGATATTAAAGGAAAAAACGCACACAATGGAAGCTCGGAATCTCCTCTATCATTTTCGAGACACAGGTGTAATCTCTTCTTATATTGCCAAATTTTTAAGTGCCTAGGGCATAAACGATGAAATAAATAATCACTAGGGAGGCCTAGCAGTTCAAGCAATTTCATCATCAGCCAATACAAAGTACAAACTTGCATCCGGGCATACCCGAAAAATCAATGAATGATGCGGATGACATCAAATGCATTACATTATAATATTTGAAAAGAATACGAAAAATTTGGTATAGCCAACTAAAAGTAATAAAGAATCCTCGTATGTGGACATTTCTTTGGATGCATGAAGTGGAATGTAGAATAGCAAATTTAGACAGACAAACGAGATCTATCTATCTCTCAACAGACTCAATGAGTCTGCAATTACGGACGTCTGAAACAAGAATCTACTTAACTCTGAAGAAAAAGGGAGATGATTTCCAAGTGTGAAAGACGCACCTATATTATAGACGGAACATCAGTAGAGCGTGTAAAATCTATAAATCCGCCGGTCCTGTGCTAAACATTGCAAGCTATGAGCTAAAGCAGGTGGCTACGGACCTTATTGTTCCCCACAGTAAAAAGAGCAGCCTACTCTGAAAAAAAAAAAACAAAATGCTAAATATACTGACAATGTTTTTACTCAATATGAGACCACATTATTAACTACATCTTGGTGAGAAATCATTGAAAACAAGCATATGCAACAACATCTAGATAAAGCCATGCACAGTTTACTTTGCGTTATTCATCACTTGACTGAAGGCCATTTAACTGTTTCGATTTTTTTATGTACACTTGTACTTATATCCTAGAATATTGGTATTTTATTTGTTTCTATGCTTACACACTAAAACCAATTAAATTTAACCAATTTAAATTTTACGTGAATAACACGGATTAAATACGTGTCATACACGTAAAATTTTAAATTGGCCAATAAATTGCGCAATAAATAGCTATGTGTAAAACGGCCTTTACGCATCAGTTGACCAAATGTAATCTAAAGTTATTGGAGAAAAAGCTATAAATCCTATACAATCTCGCTGAAAATTAAGTTGCGACTGATTTTGGGAAGGTAAAGGCCGTTTTACACCTAGCTATTTATTGCGCAATTTATTGGCCAATTTATAAATTTTTAATATTTAATATTTAATAAATTTAAAATTTATAAATTTTTAATATTTAATAAATTGGCCAATAAATTGCGCAATAAATACCTAGGTGTAAAACGGCCTTAATGCCGACCAATTGGGCTTTTACCTTTTACACTATTTCACAAATTTTTAGAGAATTTTAATTTACAGTGATTTTATTACATAAACGTGAGATTCTGTGTATATCAGTGCCTGTAAGGTTACCTGTAAGTCTGTAAGCATTCGAAATACATGCTTATATTCTTACAAATAATCTCACAGACAAATGATATGTATATTACATATCATTTGCACATTAATTTACTTTACATTCATAGAAGAAAATATGCAGTCTAAAGTTGATTGCTTGTTGCAAGTAAGTAAATCTGTTGATAAGATTTTCATAGTTCGCAAATGTTTTAAAATCCTCTTCCTTGCCTTTATACAGTACGCATTTAGGTGACACGTCCAATGCATTACGCATTTTCTTGTTAGTTGGGCATTTGATTTTTTCTTCATCATCACCCTCATCCGAATTTTGAATCAATTTTTCTATTGTCCCTTCGTTATTTTCGTCCATGATTGTTGCGCAAATTTCTTCAAAGGAATAATAATAAGCAACTACTTTGATCACATTATCCTATGGTTTTTGCATGTAAACTGATTAAAACGGTTAGTTCTTAGCCAAAATGATAATAGTAACCGATTGAGAATAGTATCCGTGATCGCATTAAGCGGATTTCACTGTACAAGAAAAACTTTTTATAATACATAATGATTTATTCTGTAATAAATGAAAACTAAATATTTTATTATTGTGGTTATATCCATCCAGAAATACATTACACGCGAGAAAAAGCAAATAACTGTAGAAAAATTAAAATAACCCGAATATTATGGGATGTAATCAAACAGAAGTGAAATGATTGAGACAAAAATGAACGGAATAGTATTTATGTTAGTCCGTAGACAGCACGTGATTATAAAAAGTGTTAATTGTTAATCAATAAGTTTGTATAGTGCCTATTTTTAAAAACAGTTCTCCTTTTTTACATATCGAAATTTAATTAAGTCAATTACTTTTGATTATTCATGCATGCAATGCATTCTACAAGCATTCTATATATAAATATAGCTTTAATTACAGGAATAAATGAAATATTTTTAAATACTATAAATAGTCTGGAAACTGTTAATTTTGTCTGAGGAACTTTCGTAATTATTCATCAAGTTAATTGCTCCTAAGTATATCAGATATATAGTGTGTGTTATAATTATGCTGCAGTCTGCATATTATCACTGCTTTTACAAAAATACAGGTAATTATCAAATACGGTTGACTAGTAAAGTTCACCAAAATAAAAAAAAGGGATATTACGAAACCTTATCGCTCTATTAAATATAGATTCGCATATTTGTAACTACATGACTAGCACATCTGGAAGGCATAGCAACTAATAAATAAGTGATTTTCAACAATAAATTAGATACCATTGACAGCTTAAGTGCATTTATTTCGTAACTAAAAAATATCATTCATTCATAACGTGTATTTGACAATGAATACAATAGAATATTATCTTCTCTTGATAAGTGACTCTTATAAGTTTCAATATTAAGCTATTTGACTATTAAGGCTGCGTTTTCAAATTGTTCGAGATGGAGTTAAAGTTAAAGGGGTGATAAAACAAGACTGTTTTTGTTCAAGTTCACAAAGAAGAAAAGTAGGAGAAAATGTTAAGATAAACGTGTAAAGGAAAGTCATTAAAGGAATAATCAGCAATTGTATTAACAAACTCAGGGGTGTTTTTTTTAATTTTCTTAAAGAAACGGTTCAAGTTTGAATTGCAGGTCACTATGTGCAGTTAAAATGATTAAAGTTATCTGATGTATTAGATATAATCGCTTGCAGTTAGTAACAAAAAGAACTAGCAGACTTTAAGCCTTATTTTTTCACGATGAACTTCAAAAACCGAAGGGAATATATTTTTATCGTTTTATAACAAAAAACTGCAAAAACAAAACCAAATCAAATACTAGTAAATTCCCTATGACTTTCCTCTACACCTTAAATGTTTTCATATTTATCTTTCCTGTTAACCATAACCTTGAACGAAATCTACTTCTTTCTACTCCTTTTTTTACTCCTTCCGGATCACTTGAAAACTCATCCTTAACTACAGTAATTGCACGATGTAAATATATACAAGTATTAATCAACAGTCGGTAAATAACTCATAATATTTAGTGATCCAGAGGCCATTCTTATCTCATGTAATTACATTAGTAATTAATTATATTTAATAACTGTAGGCTGACAAAACGATTCTGAGAACATTTTCATTACACCATTTCTTGAATAGATCATATTATTTTCAATACCTTATATAATAATAAATTATTACTATTAGTACCTATCCGAATATTGCCGGTGATTAACTAACAATAAGTTTTTGCGCAACCTTTTAGTAATATTAGCCGGTGCGGTGCTTTCATTGTATTTGCTGCTAATAAATAGATTTCTAACTACGAAAGGAAATACCGAAAAAGATTTATTTTACGCTCAAAATAGAACCTGCATTGAGTTAACCAAAATTTAGTTCATTTAACAATACTATTTGTTGTATATGGCGAACCAAATCAATGAGATCCCACAAGGTGCCATTGATTATCTCATTGAGAGCATGCCGCGCAGAGTTGAACAATGAAATTTTTGCTGATTGTTGGTATTTTTCTTTTCCAATTGTTATGATTAAATATTGAAAACTAGTAGTTGTGATTTACTACTTGAAACTTGTCAAAATTTCAGCTTTGTTACTCGGCTCTTTCAAGGTGTTGCATTTTTTTCGGCACCTAGTTTAATATATGAAGCTACCCAACGAACAAAATCGCCGTGTATGCCAAACTGTGGCAATTTGCCAGCAGATGTTGTGATCAATTCTGTCAAAGGACTTACTAAAAGTCGGTTTATACTGAATCAACTTGTGATCTTCGATTAAAATATAGTTGGTGTATACAATTGATTCAATTGATTTGCCATGGCAAAAACCATGTTGCTCAACTATAATGTTATCTTTTACTGCATGAAATAAATAATCATATGTAATAGATTCAAGGAACTTCTCTATACCAGCACAATATACGACTCCTTCCAAAGCGAAGGGAATCTACCCAAATTGAAAGAATGCGTAAAAATGATTTGTAAAGGAATACTTAGTACGAGCTGCAATTGCCGGATAATTGACCGCGGATGAACACAGAATTGAAATACTTCTTAAACAAATTATATTTAGGGGCCGGATCGTTAGCCTCAACATACGGTCGAACTTTATTCTACCCAGATTAACAAGAGCACGTCTTTTAGATCTTATATATTCCAAAAAAAAAACTCGGATTTTCGGTTACATTCGTTTGAACGCTTGAGAGGTTTACACTGAACAATTGTAAATAAAAACTGAATAAAAGTTTTAAAACAACTGAATAATGTTTGTAGTATTCAAAGATGGTCAAATGTGTCCCATTTTCCTCTATACGCAAATATTGTTTTATAAAAACTTAAAATTCTGTTTGCTCACGATATCTCTCCGTGTACTATATAATTCTTCCATGGATTTTATTTGAAATTAGAGCTGTCGAAACCCGTTCCTTTCATAACTCGGGTACTCGCCCAGTGCACTACGTGGTTTCTGATTACCCCAGTGCCGATTCTAGAATCGGGTACTCGAAATCGAGTACCACTCGAAATCGGGTATTAGGCGAAATCGAGTATTATGCCCATTAATCTCGGCAATACTCGATTTAGGATAATGCCTGATATATTAGGTATTTCGGGTAATGCAACATTAACAACTAGCACAGATTGAAAAGAGAGTACTTTGTGTAATGCACTTTCATAAATGCCCATTCAAACACAGTCACGTTTCTTGAATTTGGGTAAAAACTACATAAGTGGTAGAAGATTTAGTTTTTCAGGCAACATCATATTTGGAACTTCAAAATAATTTAATTTTTGCCATTGCCGTAGGATATTTTCCCCATTACTACAGCTGCTATAGTTTTCAAGACATCGCCTGTTTCGATTCTTAATTGAACATCTTTATACATACACAGATTCTCCTTACTTAACGACCGATTTTATTCCCACAACAATTTTTAAAAAAGATAGTGTTCTGATATCATCTCTATCTTCTTAGCTAAATAGACCGTATTCGCATACGTACTTACCATCTGTCTTCAATGAATACCTCTTTGTATGTTAATATGATGTGTTCTGCAGCAATTACCCTTTTAACGGCGAGAAACGCTGTCCTCTATAACTTATATGCCACAAATTTAAAAGAAGTGTAGGATAGTAATAACACGTTATTCTACATTATGTTTGTCAATATAATTAACTCAAATTAGACTGGCATAATCACAGTTTTAAAACCTTGGGTAAGATGTTATTACATGCAAAATATCACATACTTGCAAGTTCAACGTATGTGAATCTCGTTTGCTGAGTTGTCATTAAAATACCCATATTTAATTTTTTTTTTGATACAATGTGAAATGGCCAAGTCGCTGTATTGAGAAGGCCATCTGTTTGCGACGGGTTAACCCGGATGAGTGTTTCTTATCGCTCTGCATAAATACACGAACGTATAGAAGAATAGGACGCGACTAGGTAAATATTGTTGAATATACAGAGTTGAACATTTTTTAACATGATAATAAGAATGTTAGAGAGTTATGACAATACGGAAAAGCATGAAGTGAGAAAGACACAATTTTTGGCAGACGTACTAAAAATATTAGGAACTCCAGGAATAGGGATGCAGGTAATGAACTAAGATAAGATCAAATAGTGAGCATGATGCAAACATTAACGACTCAGATTTAACAAATACAGCAGAGACAAACATCGAAGAAAAGAGCAGCAGGAAATATTAATAATGAGTTTGGAGAACTGAAAGAGAATCTAAGAAAATGTCACCAGATAAATAAAGCTCTGCAGAAGAAAGAAAAAAGTAGTAATTCAGGAAATGTCAGTCCACAGAGGAACCAGAAGATACAACAATATTCAATTTTTGAAATTGATGAATTAAAGTGTCTGTAAATTCAACAAGTGAACTTGAAAAGAAATAAAAACGAAATTAAAGCGAATATGCAAACAAGAGCAAGTATAAACAGCCAGTTGTTGTTGGAGAGAAAAACGGTGGCCACGATCTGGACACAAGTACCTGCATCTATAATTCCTTACTCGATTTCGGTATCATCGTGCGATTAGGATTAACGGTTTTTCAATGTGAATGGTCATTAAATTAATTGCATTCGTAATCCCGACTCGAACTTGGCACCAGGTAAGGGATTTATGATGGTAGCGTGGCTAAATTAGTTTACTAACTTGACAGACTAATGAATCCTCATTTCAGAATTTTATAAATAGTTCCTTTCTATCTTTGCTAGTGATAAATGAAATTAAAATGGAGTGGTCGTGTAATTGAGAGTTCACGCGGAAAGAACTTTTAATGGTGGAGCGGCTTCTTTTAGAAAGCCACGTGTTAAAAAGTGGAGAAACATTTGGCGATGTTTTAAACAATTATGGCATACAGAAGTTTTTACTGTGTGTGCCGAAGTGATTTACAACACTGTCATGTTCAGGGAATATTAAAAAGAAATAATGTGTTTGCTCAAAAGAAGTACCAAGCTACCACAGTAAGAAATTGTAACACTAGAACTACACTACGCCGAGTTCATGGACGTCCCTCTAAATAGTGTAATATTTTGTAACACTAATATAGTGTTAGGAGTTATGAGGATAATTAATATGCCTTAGTGTAATATAGTACAGGGTTGCGCAATGAAACGGAAGATTTCATAATAATTTTTATTGTTGAAAAATATTTTTTTTGTATTATTAATACATTAATGGAAAATAAAAGAGTAGCATTTGATATACAATGTTAAAGAACAAATTATTTTTTGAAAACTACATCTGCCAATGTCCTCCGTTGACACGTATGCATTCTTGGAGTCGAGTCTGAAAGTTTGCATAATTCTTCGCAGCATATCAACAGGTATTGCTGAATCTCGACCGAATGTTGTTTGAGGCGGGATTGTCCTGGCTGATCATTCCAAAACTTTCGTTTTGAGATAACCCCATAAAAAGAAGTCGCAGACGGTAAGGTCGGGAGACGAGGGGGCAAGCGATATCCCCGTTTCGAGAAACGACACCCCTGGGAAAAAGCACTCATCGCATTAAGGAAATTCTTGCAGTGTGCTTGTTGCACCGTCTTGTTGAAAAAGTGTATTTTCATTAACTGGAAAGGGTGAAGTTGAGGTGTGAGGAAGTTACGAATCATTGCAACGTATCTCTCAGAATTAACGGTAACCGGCATTTTCAGCCTCATCCTCAAAAAAAATATATGGACCGATGATTCCATTTGCCGGACATTGCACACCATACTGTCACTTTCTGAGCATGAAGAGTGTCTCATGAAGCAAACGAGGGTTCTCCTCCGCCCAGTACCTGAAATTTTGTTTGTTCACAAAACCAGAGAGGTGAAAAGTGTGCCTCATCACTCATCCACAAGTTGTTAAGTTGGTCATCATTTTCTTCCAACCTGGCAAGCATAACCTCACAACAATCTGAGACGCTGTTGATAATCACCCGGGTGAAGAGATTGAACAACCTGTATTTTATACGGGTGATATCGAAGATCTCTGAGGAGTATCTCCTCACCGATCTGTCATTATTCGAAGGCGTGTGGCGTGACGGATAGCGATCGACGTGGACTTCTTTGCATTGCCTTGTCGAACACGGTTCAATATTTTCAGGGTTCGAATAGTTCTGCGCACCCCACAATTTTCTATACGTCGATCCAGTTGCTCGAGGTTGTTGACCACATTTCATCGCATGTTCGACGGAACAGGTTGGTTACGCGCTATGTTAAAATGCCGTCTAAAATCTCGACGCGTTTGCACTAACACTTTCGCCATTTTGATAATAGCTTTAATTGCGTACCGCGATGCTCACCCGTCCAACGCTCCATTGTAGATAAATGGCAAGCCACTCGGTCCAGCAGCTGTGACTGTCTTCCCTACCACTTCAACCGCGCGCTCAAGCCCCCACCCCAAATCTTCCCGTTTCATGCCGGACCCTGTATATCATACTAGTGCGAATTGTTACTGCCTTCTTAGTGTTTATCTAATTTTTTTAGTGTAGATCGTAAAGGCCACTACTAGTGTGCACTAAAACACATCAATATTGATTGTAAAACTTAAAACAGGTAATTTTCTCTATTAAATGATTTATCAATACTACTGTAACGGAAGGAAAGTAAATTAAGTTCCTTATTTACTAGTAAATAAAGCAACGTTCGTTGAGATAAAACGTAATTACTCCGACATAAAATAATTCTATACATATACAGTACTTATATAGTATAAAAATAAACTCAAATATTGAAATTAAACGAATCGAAAAAACACGAAAGTAGTTTTTTGAACATGTTGAACATCTTATCATCCTTGCTATCAGGTGTTCTTCTACTGACGATGCAACTCAACACTGCAGCATTTTATTAATCAGAAAATTGTTTATTTCTGATGATATCCCCCTATAGTACAATTTTAAATAAATGTATTGTTTACAATATATAGACAATCACTTACCTTTTATTTTACTGCAGCACGTATGTAATACATAACCTAACTAGAATAGCGTATTGGCGGCTGATGTACCTACTTATGTAGGTCTTGTCCACTGAAGCACTGAACAATAAACCGTTACGACTATTCTGGCCAATCAGAACGCATATTGTAACTGACCATGTGTTATTACAGGGCGCGAAATACAATATGCACTCCAAAGAATTGACTATTGTTACACTGATAGAGTATATACTTTACTCTGCCAGTGTTGAATTGCATTAAGTAGCCTGTTAGTGTAATTATTTCACACTAAAATTTTTTTAACAACACTAAGAACATTAACACTGGCGCTATTTCTTACTATGTAGGGAAGAATGAGCGACCTTCTAAATTAATTCATTCATTGATAAAACAAAATGTGTGTAATGTAGACACTCTGTCGGTATGTACATGACATTATTTTCATATGAAACAACGTATACTATAATCGTAGAATAACTCAACAGCCGCTGCCACGTTCTATCGAAGAAGTTATTGACACCTTAATTTTTTTTTTATCCATCAACGACAATAGCAATAATATTGTGTATTTTCATGTTTAATATTCGTTACTTGTATAATAGTGAAAAAATATACTTGGATGGTACATTTAGTTGCTGTACAAAGTATTTTTAGCAAATATTCACTATACAATCAGGGATAGCCCTTCTTAAAGAGCCATGGTCCCACCATTGCAAATCACAAATTAATCATTAAGGAGCCAGCCGTTTCGTGGCCCGCTGCTCGCTGGTTGATCGAGTCATCTCGTTAGTGCTCGGCACTGTGCGGGAAGGATCTCGCACTATCACGGCAGGCAAGCGTCTTAGTCAGACGCAAATGGGCCAGTAGCGTTGTCGCGTACGGACTTTGGTTTAAACACTTCCCCGTAATAAAAATTGGGTTCAAAAATATTTAATATTTATTAATTATACGAATAATTATAATGCCAAATTTTGTTTACGTTAACTCAATATTGAGTTAAATATGGGCAAACAGATATTTGGTTAATTCAACAAAATTATTTGTTCATTTAACCCTCTGTTTATTTGAAATAACGAAATAATTTGTTGGATTAACTAAATTTTCATGATAAAATTTGTTTGAAATTATTTTCTTGTTCTAAACAAATTGGTTTTTCCGTGTAGCAATAAAGTATAATATTATTCTAGGATGACATCACAAATTAATAACTACAGTATTTCAAATCAAAATGACCTACCATTCATATCTTTCTTAGGGTAAAAATTATGAAAATGAAATAATAAATATAACAAGAGAGTTATTCCTGAAAAGTACATCGTAATAGTATTTTAAGTAAAAAAGAACGAGCTGCTTTTTTGTCTGGAAGTGTTGTACCAATTGTTATTAACAACGAAACATAAGCTAACGATACCAACGTAGTGTACTGACTGTTATGATACCATTGATCGACCAAATGACACTTACCACCGATTCTATGCGCGTGCAGTTTATATTCAGCCGTACACCGCTGAGATGTGACGTCAAAATATGTTTCCACTAAAGGTGCGTCCACACGCTCGGAGTTCGCCGAACTCCGAATGTCGGCAATACCGAATCGTGTGGACGCGACCGTCCACACGATTCGGGGTTTGCCGAACTCCGAGCACATTCGGGAAAACGCCAAACGTTCGGTATGAGAGTTTAATGTGGTAGCATTGAGTAATTGCATGAATTAGGTTGGTGTTAGTACAGAAATTATGACTGGTTATGAACCATTGCTGTCACTGCATAACTGAAACTCTTTTTGGTTTCGCGGAAACCCGGCAAATCATAAATATTTGAAGTTCTGTCATTTGGTTGAGCATGACAGAACTAAAATATGAATCACGGACCCAAGTAATTCTTCTTAGGTTATGAAAATATGACAAGTAGAATAGTTATGCTATTATTTAATTTCTGGTATTTTCCAAGTTACGATGATGATGTATGGGTAATTGCGTATACATTAATGGCGAACAAACTCGAACAAAAAAAAGTTTTATTGACCTTCTATAATTATTATGCCAACTGATTGTATCATTGAAACGTTCGTTGTAAGAATTATAGTTATTCAAAGAAATATTTGTCCGACATTTTTATTCCAATTATCTACGAGTATCATACACCTGCATGAGTAATATTTACAATGAGCGAATATGTTTGCACAAACGCGTCCACGGCGATGTATGATGGATTCTTATCACTTCAAATTGAGGGCCGTGAGGAAAAGAGGTGGTTTCTTTTAAATGCTTATTATATTAATAAATATCATCAATTTTTAACTTAATTTCCTCTTTATACACAAAAAAAATCATATACGCATTTAATCATCACATAATATACATTTTGACCCTCTTTAGTAAAATTTAAAAATTTGATGAATATGAAAAGAGTGGTAAGCTTTTTAATATTTAGGATAACTGGTAATAATAATTACATGTTCTATCCAATAAATTATTTATTTTAAATTTCGCTGTGTCTACCAGTTTCGGCCTTTCGCCATCATCTGGACAACAGTACATCTGTTGGCGAAAGGCCGAAACCGGTAGACACAGCGAAATTTAAAATAAATAATTGATTGGATAGAACATATAATTATTATTACCAATTCCACCACCAATCAAAACTTTCATTAACTATTTAGGATAACATGCAATTATTTAATTACTTTAACTACACATTAGTTTTAAAGATTCATTTTATAAAACTTAAATCTTAATTTACTGAAATGCATCAATTTAATGTAATAATGAATACTAAAATTACACTTCATATCAATATTGTAGTATATTTAGCCTATCTATATTTGTATTTACCGCCTTTTCCTATTCAGGTTGGTATTATGTTTTTATGTGGTGGTAGTAGACAACATGGCTGAAATAAAGTTTTGTTTAAAACAGTTTCAAACATAACTTTATTTCAGCCATGTTGTCTACTACTACCACATAAAAACATAATACCAACCTGAATAGGAAAAGGCGGTAAATACAAATATAGATAGGCTAAATATACTACAAATATCAAAAAAAAACCTTGAATTGTTTATTATCTTTGGCAAAGCTGTCAATTTCATCATACGATATAGTAGTTCAGTAAATAAATTTGTGTCTGTTACCGCTGTCATATGTAAAGTTATTAAAACTGTAGGTATAAGGTGCATCCACACGCTCGAGTTCGCCGAACTCCGATGTCGGCAACTACCGAATCGTGTGACGCGACCGTCCACACGCTCGGAGTTCGCCGAACTCCGAGCAGATACGGGAAAACGCCGAACGTTCGGTATGAGAGTTTAGTGTGGTAGCATTGAGTGATTGCATGAATTAGGTTGGTGTTGGTACAGAAATTATGACTGGTTATGAACCATTGCTGTCATTGCATAACTGAAACTCTTTTTGTGTTTCGCGGGAAACCCGGCAAATCATAAATATTTGAAGTTCTGTCATTTTTGTTGAGCGTGACAGAAACTAAATATGAATCAAGGATACCAGTAATTCATCTTTAGGTTATAAATATTGACAACTTAGCTATTATTAATTTCTGTTATTTTCCAAGTTTACGATGATGAATACCCATACATTCATTTTGCGTATACAATGCGAACAAACTCGAACAAAAAAAATAGTTTTATTGACCTTCTATAATGTTATGACCAACGTGATTGTTATCATTGAAACATTCATCGTAAAAATTATAGGTCAATCAAAGAATATTTTTTGCTCAAATTCTTCGCCATTTTTTATCCAATTATCTACGAGCATCATACACCTGTATGAGTAATATTTACAATGAGCGAATATGTTTGCACTGTGGATGTATGGATTCTTTATCGTTTCAAATTGAGGGCCGTGAGAATGAGGTGGTTTCTTTTAAATGATTATGTATTAAAAATATCATCTAATTTTTTAATTGTTTGCCAATTATAGACAAAAAATCATATACGCATTTAAACCAGATCGTCACATAACAATATACTTTTGACCCTCTTTAAATAAATTCAAGAAATTTGATGAATTATGAAAGAGTGGTAAGCTTTTATTATTTAGGCTAACATTGCAATTATTAATTACTTTATCTACACATTAGTTTTAAAGATTAATTTTTATAAAATTTAAGATCTTTAATTTACTTAAAATGCATCAATTTAATGTAATAATGAATACTAAAATTGCACTCCTTTCAATGTCAAAAAAAAAACACTTTGAATTGTTTATTATCTTTGGCAAATCTGTCATTTTCAGCATACGACATAGTAATTTCAGTAAATAAATTTGTATCTGTTACCCGCTGTCATATATAACAGTTATAAAAAACTGTAGGTATAATAGTATGACTAGTAAGAGACGAGCTCACTAGACAGCTGTCAACAGCTTTCCCTCTCACTCTAAATACCTTCCCGAATGTGTGGACGGGTGCACGAACTCCCTCTAGCCGAACATTCGTGCGCCATTTTCCAATGCAGATCGGGAATAGGCAAACAGTTTGCCGACTAGTTCGCCGAACCCCGAACTGCCCGTCCACACGACTAGGAGATCGCCAAACTAGTGCTCGGAGTTCGGCGAACTCCGAGCGTGTGGATGCACCTTAATAGTATAACTAGTAAGAGACGAAGTCACTAGACAGCTGTCAACAGCTTTCCCTCTCACTCTAAATACCTTCCCGAATGTGTGGACGGGTGCACGAACTCCGTCTAGCCGAACATTCGTACACGTTGACTTGCGCCATTTTCCATTGCAGATCGGGAATAGCCAAACAGTTTGCCGACTAGTTCGCCGAACTCCGAATTGCTCGTCCACACGACTAGAAGTTCGCCAAACTAGTGCTCGGAGTTCGGCGAACTCCGAGCGTGTGGACGCACCTTAACAGTGGTTATAAGTCCGGTAGGTGACTTGTACAGTATGAGTTAGATATTATGGACGAGGCGGCCAAGGAGCCGACTCTAAAATATCTTAACGAGTGCTACTACCGCGGACGTGTATCGTATAAAATTTTATTTCATGCTATCAAATTATTGCTTAAAAGTTATACTAAAAGTCAAAAAATGCCATTTCTTATAAATTGCGTCACTTTTTCTCCTATAGTAACGGCTATACTTGTAAAAAAGAAACAGTCCGGTAAGTGATGCCTAGCGACACTTACTGGCCCTGATACTGTAATAACTCATTTACTGGACTCGAATTGATTATGTAAACAAAGATGTACCTACTGGACAGTATGGAATAAATAACTATTGTTACATATCTACATGAAACGAGTCACTAAATTACATGCTTTGCATGAATGCAAATGACGACAGGTAACTACATAGTTAAATTGCAGTTTGATCTACATAATACTGATTAAGCAAACGACATGGAAATCACTCAAGATCAATTTTAACGATAGATATCATTAATCGGCGTATAAGTGATAGGGATAATACGGCTATTTATGTGAAGTTTGAATAGTAATGAAGAAATTATTACTGCTATACTACTAAATGACAATACACCAACAAACAAATAGATAACAATAAGTTGAATTAAAAACAAGGTAGAATTACTCCAAGCATAATGTATAATTATTCGCGATTACTCTCAACGACTGTCAAGATCGACGTTAGAATAAAGCTGCAGTGGTGCCCTCTCTGTGAATTGACAGTACTGTCAGAACGTCAGTCGTTTATGTGGACTTGCTAAAAATGACAAGTGTCTCTTCTTGTCTTGTCTCTTCGGTGGATCATCTGAAGTGTAAAATAGAAATTCTGCCCAGTTATTAACCCTTCTTTATATAGTATCTACGATAGAAGCCATGCGTATAGAGCGTGCGTTTAATTTTCTTAGAACGCAGAATTTCCTGCAGTTCGATGTAAGTAGATAATAGTTAAACCTTATATTTTCAAATGCATAGCGTATATAGAAACTGTGTACATACTGGTAATGTAAAAAATCATGAGCAGATCTCGTTTACCCTTACTCTTGAATGCGTTGTAATTAATCCATATTGTTTCAGGGCTCTCAAAAGTCACTTCCTTCAATGGGAGATAAAAATCAATTCTCGTAAGTATACTCTTCATTGAATGTAATTATAGCAATGATTTGCTTAGTTTTTTGGTTTGGATTAAGTTAATTCACTTGCACTTTTAGTAACTGTAAGAAAACAACTTCATCTTCACTGCCCACAATTATGTTTAGAACAGAGATATTTATAACTAGATAAAGCAATGTAGCATCAACTGTGAGTTAACATGTATGAAGTAATCCTCGACTAATTGCAAGTCGGTGCATTTTGTTTAGCGTATACACTTATCGACAACAATGTATAACTCTCTTTGTCTAAAAGCTGAAAATGATCGTATTGGTGGAAATCTTACCGCCAAACAGCAATTTGAAATGGTATCAGTCGTAGACAAAATACAAAACGAAAGAAAGTCATTAGCTGAATAATTAACAAATAATAACTCTGCATTGTTTACATTCATTAATCGTTTAAAAGTGATATATTAACATTAATTATATTTGGTAGGGTAGTTTACTAATATAATAAATTAATAGCACAGAAGAGATTGAAAAAAGTATAAACGAAAATATTATAAAATAAAGAGAAATTAAGAGAAAAATCAATATAAGAAAGGATAAACATGTATATATAGTAAAAAGGAGAGGAAAATTATGAAAACGGCAAATGTATTACAAACAATTTATTATATCTACAATATGACAATTTATTCATTGATTTTGAAATAATATGAATTTTGTATATTTACTTCTGATTCGATTACGTAAAAAGATTACTGTTATGTATTTTACACTCATGATGAACTCGCAAATATATATAAATTTTGGAAACTAATTTAATTAGTTGATATCGGTGATTGTCAAACGTGTCTTGACATAATATATGTTGTTGCATAGCCTTATTGCTAAAAACATCAATAAAATTTCTTCTTAATAATGCTGTCATTAAATATTTATCGAGGTTTTTTTGTTTAAGGATAGTACCATGCTCTTTGATTATGGTTTCTAAATATTTACATATCGTTACAACACTTTTGCTAGCTACTACTAAGTTACCTCTTTTTTTCAAAAGTAATAATAGGGAATTACAATCTGTACCTAACAATTGCGATTTACAAATATCACATGATATTTTTGTTACTGCTTTTTTAGCTACAAAACCACCTATATAATTTAATACATCTTCTTGGTAAGTACTTAAGTTCGAAATATACTCAAAATAATCATGGTCATCATCAACACAAGTGGTGGTAGGATTTTCTTCAGTTATTTTATTACTTGCAAGCTTTGAACTACTAGAAACAAATAAGATTGCCGTTGTATCAGAGGTACAATTACCATTGCTGGTTTTGATTTGATTGCGAACCAATAAACGCTTGTAAGCAGATTCTAGTTGTCTTGCCGATGGATTATTGTTGTTACCGTGACGTCTTCGAATTTGTCCAAAGAACAGTTCGATATGATCTTGGGAGAGTTTGTAGCTTAATATATATCTTAGCAAACTAGTTTCCACTACATCGCTATAATAAATTAATTAAACTTAGTAAGCTTACAATGAAACCTAGGAAACCGATTTTTCTGTTCGATTCAATTAGTAGATTATTATTAGTATCTTTGAGAGTCTTGAAATAACTAACATACTCAATAACTTTTTCTTTGACAAATTCATAATTAGTACTGCTCAGTCCCCTACAGAACTGCTTTTGTGACAATAAATTATTAGTGTTTAACATGTCAAAAGCATTATTTACAATAGCACAAAATGTAGCAGTACCTTCCACGTGTTGAAATTCTTTTAACTGAAGTTTATTACAGAAAATTAGGGCATCTGATACACTTTGGCTAAGTGTTTGCGCTGCTAGGCTAACTTTCATTTTTTCGTTGTGGTAAAAAATGTGCCGCTGCGACAATTTAGTTCCTGCTCGTAACTTCTCTTTTGTTTGAATATAATATAAATTTTCAATGTGTTGCCAGTTAATTTCCCGTCCGTTTTTATCGATTAGCACTTTTCCGTCCCCTAAACAATTTCGAATTAATTTCAGCATGTGACAGGCATCCCAAAATGTATGAACTTTCATGCCTGTTGAATCATGAAGAAACCAGCCTTGTAAGTTATTGACATCATAAGAGGCGCCTAAACTGGTACACATCGAAAGATTTACTGGAGCTCCATCAAAGGTTACTGAATAACAGAACGCTCCGGCATTATGTATTAATTTCAAGCATGTGTGTAATAGATTGCCTCTTTCTGCACCACTTAAAGAATTAATTAAAAAGTATCCTAAAGGAATTTTCCAACTAGAGTTTAAACACACACCCATAAACATCAAAGCGTTTTTTGCTTCTTTGTTGACAAACTCATCTCCATCATTTTCTACTCCCAAACCCAAATCAATATACCCATAATATCTTCCATTGGCATATTCTACTAACTGTCTTATGGACATCTCATCTACAGTTACATTTAATATTACAGCTGTGTTAACCTCATCACATCTTTGTTTAATCATTTCAAAACTCTCTTTTGTAAACCCTGGACCTCCTTCTACTACCATATACCAATTTGTTAAAGTTGCTGGATGAGGTAGGAGATTGTTAAATTCTTCTCGCACAAAATTATATGCAGCAGGAGAGTAATAATTTAGAGTAAGAGCAAACGATCTCAATTCAGGCGTAAATTTACTATGTTTTCCTAGGAATTGTCTATTAATGATAGATTTAATTGAATCTGGTGTACCGACCTATAAACAAAGTATATTTTATATTCTAATTGAACCAAAATTTCTTTGATCTCGGCCACAATTTATTTGAGAGTCTGAGAATCATTTTCAAATGTGAACAGTTTAAACTTTTTTACATTTTATGTTTTTATTTCATCTATGTAATTTACGTGATCAAAGAAGTTTTAGTTCAATTGTAATTTTACAGGTAAAAAATTTACACAAATTAAATAATCTTTACTCCTTTTAAGATTACCATAATAGCAGCTGAAGCTTCTTCTGTTAAGAGTTCTCTGTCTCTCAATTGCTGCAACAAATCTTTTAGAGATGTCACACATGTTTCCAATTTTTGACATTGTCGTCTTATGACTTTCATTTTTTTCCGCTGTACATCAACAGTTCTTTTTACAAAATCTAAGTTCAGTTTAGCTTTCTTTGGGGTAGAAAAATGTTCAGGTGTTAGATCACCAATGTAGCGAGGGGTTGTTAATATTTCCTTCCCAGTGGTTTCTGTTACTGCAAAAGTTGTTAGTATTATACTTAATAGCAATTACTTGCATTGGAAGCAAATAAAATAAACCTGTTACATAAATCTAGATTTCTTGTTCATACCTGATGAATGTGATGCTGTTTGAACTTCTAAATTACTAAAGTACACAGCTTCTTCACTACAAGGATTGTTCTCCTGCAGTACATTCAGATTTATTGACGGAACAGCTTTTATAAGCAGTTTACGTTTTGCCAAAATTAGACAATTAAAATCAGATTCTCGGAAATGTTTTGAACACACAACAGTTGACGACTTTATATCAGTTATACCGCAGGCTACTGCCCATGCTTTACAACGTGTTGTGTCCTTTGGAAATCTACAACAAAACCATGGTCGGTTATAAACCATTATGGTGTGGCATGTTTCAAAAAAGATATGTCTCCTAAGAAATCACATGTTATTGAAAAGAAAAAAAATCAAAACACTACACATACAACAATGTAAAATATTTCTTATACACGTTACATATATATACAATTTCTTCCTTATTTCCTAATATTATTTCAAGATTGCCGTAATACACACAAAAAATACTTGCCTATGAAACGTTAGTGTTTCATCAGCTTGAGATGACTTGCATATTATGCATTTGCTCATGATGAAACAAATAAATTACCTATACAATGCTGTTTAAATACACAATCACAATTCTATTCATAGAGAAAATAATTCTATTGTAGGTTAGAAAATATCACATGAAATGGGAAAGACAAACGTTTACGTTGTCATTGTAATATTCGCATGCGCCGGCTTTTAGAGAAGGAAAACATATACTTTCAATGTCATGTTTAACTAACTAAAAGAGATGGAATCATAAACGTGTTTCTAACATGTTTTCTCGAACGTATGTCCAAATTTATATACAAACCCTTTATCTAGTTATAAATATCTCTGGTTTAGAATCTGTTGTATATTGAGGGATGACTGATCTAAACTTTTAGATTATACATTACCAAACGTTATGTATAATACATTATAGTTTTGCACATTTAAATGCAATAAAATATAATATAATACTGCATTCTATCTATACTATATATTAATCACATACATATAATCGTTTTTTTTTTGATTTGTGGAAACGATCAAGCCAACCCTAATAAAGATAGGCAGTTTGACTACGCGCGCCACCTGCAGTTGCTCCATAATATAAGCAATAATTTTCAAAGCAGATATCTACATTTTCAATTAATGTCACAAATCACATGCTTTATAGATGCGTATTGCAGAGCGGGCTTTAAAAGGCGAGGAGCAATAGATGGCGCTGTCGTTTAAATTTATAAACAGCATAACTCATTTAATTTATTGGAACCTATAATCTATACGAACGATTATAGACATGTTGCTCTAGATAACAAGAGCGGAAAAAGAATATCTTTTGTAAGTTTTAAATAATTCAAAACCTAAGCAGTAATGTAAGGACTCGTCCTGCTGAATTACGTATTTTAATTATCGACAATAACGACGGATTGTTAAATCATTTTTTTTATAGCCGAGCATGCCGGTTACAGATCCCTACTGTTACTCTTTCTAAATAAATCATAGCTAACTATATGTCTAACTCCGAAGTTGTTCAAAATCGAGATATCGTTGCAAATTCAAGATCTTTAAATAGACGGGTTCCGTGAATCACCCTCAATGAAACAAATTGTTTTGACTAGATTTTAATTCTGTCCGTCATTTTATACAGTCATTAAAATCGGAATTTCTGAAATAAAAAAAAAAAAAAAACCAATGGGACTTTTAAAAAATATTTACGCAATTTATGAAAAAAGTATATAACTATTACTGAATCCAAAATAAAAGCCCTTCTGTATTATTTATCTTCTATGAAGAGTTAACTACAAATAAAATTATATCGGTAACAAGAAGGTAAATTTACAGAAAAGAAAAATAAAGAAACTTTCTAAAAGTTTTGTATGTATTTGTATACTATTTGTTTTTCTTGGATATTATCTTTCTATATACTTTGTAGGTTTTATTTAAACGGCATAATTTCCCGCTATGTTTTTTGTCCTGATTAGCTTAATCTTTCGAACCTCTCCTTCTAATGTTGGTCGCACTTTCTGAACATGCGTAAAATGAAGTGACAACCGCTCAATAAATAAATACTATTTAAAACGTTTTATTCTTTCTAGCGACCTCTTTGTCTGTTGCGTAGTTTGTCATAGTGTAGAGTACTCTCAATATAAGAAATACATATTACGTCATCATAATGTCAACGTATAGAATACGCGAAATAAAGCTATCAGTGGCGGAAGTGATTTAAATTGACGTAGGTAAAAATTTGACAGAAAATGACGTGCACTTAGATAACAATAAATAACACACGGTAAAAACGCGATCAACTCGCACAAATTCAGAGACAGATGCTAATATGAATTTTGACAGTTGTGAATACCCGAAATACCCGAAAGCTGGCATAATCATCCGAGGACTCCAGCGCCCAAAACGGATATGACGTAAACTGTATTTCTTAAATTGTGGCTACTCTACGGTACTGAGCTATTGTACAGTTTAAAAATTTAAAGCGACATCACAGAACATAGCCTACTAGAAGCTTAACTCTCCTACCCTAACTGAAACTGCGTTTAGCGCCGCCTGTTTCTCGTTTATTAATTTTTTTAAAATTTATTAATTTAAATGCCATTCTGATACTAATTGGAACTTTATACTTATATTTATAATTTAACATATAAAAGAAAAACACATGATTTTTTGAAATATTTATATTAGTTAAACAGAAATACATTATATTAGATGTACAGAATACTAATTCCTGAGAATTTATCTACAACATACAGAAATGTACCTACAAACATAATATACTTATTTGTTGCAAACTAAAAATCTATTTACAACTTAAAAAAAGGGAACAATACTAACTTAAGTATAACATTTTCAAATAAATGTTATATTTAAGAAATTTAAATGTAAGAACGGAAACAACAAAATGCTTAAATAGTAAAACAAAATTATAGTAAAATGTATATAAAATGTATGTATAGAACGTTAGAATTATGAACCGGTAAATAACGCATTATCTACAATACCGCCCTAAATTTATTTTTAAGAATTTTTACTTTTGAACTTTTTCATAACTAATAATTCATATTTTCCTTCTTTTTATTGGTTCAATCAACTGGTCATAACATAATATGTACTATGTAAAATCTATAAAGTTATTTATTGTGAAATAATGCGCTTGCAACAATAAAATAAAACAAAAATATAATAAATTGAATCCGCAAAGTACTAGTACCTAAATTGTCAAAAATTCGCAATTTTACATCACTGACTTTTGTCCACAATAAATTGTTAACTACTTTAATACAATAAAAACAAATGTCGCTGAAGTTTTATCATAATCGTAATGGAAATAAAATAAGGCACAAAATTAAACCAAGAAACGAACTCCACAAACCATAACCGTACCATAACTATAATAACAACAATGTGATAATATATTGAAATTTGATTCTTAATTTTTTTTTCATTAGCTTTATGCTGTCAATTGGAAATATATACTGAAGCTCTTCAGGTTGATGTTATTAGTCGCGTATTGCAGAAGCGAGAGAAAAATAAATAAGCGATGTTTTTTTGTTAAACACGAGTTGTAATAGTGAGAGATGATTTCTTTCAAATGATTTATTTTTTCACATGAAGGGCGGACTATTATGTGTGTGAACATGTACAGTTCCTACCAAAAAAAGTTAACGACCTACGTGAAAATGTATGTGGCGAGCGCATTTAGGACGGTCCATAGCTTTTACTACGGCTACGGCTTATCACCGTCAACAGATGTTTTGTATGATTCGTTGTGTATTTATCCGACATAGAATTCTTAGATTTTATAATTTATTTTTTGTTATCAAGACACAAACATGCACACGTTAAAATGATATTTTTATGTATTTCTTAGTAAAATAAAGTTTCTGCTTCTGGATGTTCTTATTGATTTATGTAGTGGATAGACAAGTTTGTTTCTTTCAATTTTCGTAATTTTTTAATTGTAACATTTAGCAGTAAGTCAATTGGAATATAAATAAATATATAGTTTTCAATAGTAAATGCAACTTAACGAGATACTTTGTTTGTTTTATATAATTATAACATTTACATAAATATATTTCTTCGTCTTTAAACATGTAATAATGTGTCCACACCGCATCATTTTCGATTACTTCCTGTAACCTGGACGGCATAGAATCCAGAAGTTTCTCGCAAAATTCTATAGAAATCTCTTGCAAGGCATCGTCCACTTTTTCCAATAGTTTATCAGCATTTTGTTGTTTAAGTGCGGTCAGCATTATGGAAAAATTTCAACTCACAAAACTTTGGTTCCAAAAAGTTGGACATGTAGTACCGAATATTATACCAGCATACATATAGTCAAATATAGTCAAAGAAATGTTCTACTGGCGTACTATAGATGGCATCACAAGTATTCTCTTATGGAAATATATTACCACTACAAATGCACAACAATGGAAAATGCTGGTGGTGTCATCTATAGTGTGCCAGTGGAACATTTCTTTGATCATATGTATACTGGTATAATATTTGGTAGTACTAATAGGCCGTAAATTTATGGCAAACACTTCCCACTTGGAAAAATTTAAATTTCCCACAATTATTCTTAGTAACTTCAACTTTGAAACACGAAATTTTGTATTAGATTGCTAGTTATTTTGATGTCTTTCTGTTGAAGTTACTAAAAAAATAATTGGGAGAAATTTAAATTTTACAAAGTGGGAATTACTGCTTCCATTTGAAATATTCAATGTTCTAATTTTTTTACCATTAAAAATAAGAGTGCAAATATTAGTGTTGAGATATACAATCGCAGACAAGAGTTATTTGTAATTTATTTTTCAGTATTATGGAGTAAAACAGCAATGAAAACCTAACTATTTAGAAACTATTAAAAAACAATAGAAAATTAAAAATAAATAAGTTATGTAAAATTTTAATTCAAATGTTTTATTAATTTGATTATGAAGCGTATGACATTTGTCCGTAATTGTATGTATGTTTGTTATGCGAAGTGTCAATAAAAAATATGTTTATTTATACATATAAGGGTCGAATATCAGATAAACACAAATGCTTTCCTTTTTTGCGGCAAACTTTTTGCGGTTTAAACTGAATCAATACTTTTATTTGAAAACTAATAAATCGCGGTCGCCGTCACAACTTTCATAAACAATTTACCAACTGAATAGTGGACATAAAATACGAATTCACCAACACACGAGTGAACCTACGAACGTATGTGGACTACTCTTCGACTGGCATGAATAGAACTACCTCCAGTAAACACAGCTGTATGTACAGTTCAACCTAAGTTCAACCAAAATTGCCATTCAGATTGTTAACCTTTTTGTGGGAGGAGCTGTACCTATTAGCAAATACATATTTATTAATACATATATAATATACTATCATCTAACTTTTTAATTTTTCTATTTAGAAGAAGAATATTATATACATTTAAGTCAAATCCTATTAAAACAATACACATAAACGCAAAATTTGATTGGTAACCTGTTGATCATATTTATAGATAGATAGACACTGTATTCGCCGAAAAATCATCAGCATGTGACATAGGCGTCGTCAAATATTTAATGTATACTTAATAATAATAATGCCAATAAAAAAGTAAATATAAACACATAGGTACAATTAAAAAACAACGCACAATATAACAAAATTTAACAAACAGTAAAGAAAAAATGATATGGCGACGCAAAAGGTGCAAGCGAAGCTAATTCCCACAAATACATCCCAATATCTAGATATTATTCAAATAGATTTTAAATTCATTCAGATCAGAAAAAAAACATCCCTCAATTAGCTTAAATTTTAATTTTCGTTTAAATTCATTTAAGGTCAAGTTTCTGATATCAGGTTTTAACTATTGTACAGATATGAACCTGCAAACATTGGCGATTTTCTATAGAAAGAGTGGCAATATCTGTTTAAAACAATATAATTTCTATGTCGGGTGCAGTGCTCATGGACGCTAGCAAAAGTCGATAATTTTCCAATATTGATATGCAAGTGATTCAAAAGTTTATAGACATAGATGGAAGTTACGGTTAAAATCCCATGTGTTCTAAAAGTTGTTGTGCGCGAACTATTTAGTCTTTTTGGCATATATGTTCACAATATGAATGTACTGAAGTGATGCCAACAAATTGATATGATTATGATTAAAAAGTAAATCAAACAGCAGTCGTAAGATTCGTTTTTGCATCACAAACACACGACTTATTGTACCCGCCTGGTCCCAAACAATAATCCCATAAGTCAAAGCAGAATACACAAATGCGTAATAAATATCAATTAATGACTTAATATCTAAGACAGATTTGAGTGAACTAATGACATAATAGGCTTTTTGAAGCCTAAAGCCGGCTTCACAGAACTGAATATTTTCGCGGCGACAATTCCACTTCCCTATACATTTTTATAATGTCGCTGGCAATATTTGGCTAACACAACGAGAGAGGGCACTGCTAGTAAACCATAATATTTATCTATTGCAAATTTATTATCTAAATAATAAGTGCGGACATAAGGCATGGAATAAATGATAACATATACAATTTTGGGAATACATACCTTCACAACATTTAGCTAATTCATACTCTGTAAGAAATACAGTAAATGTCACTCCCGATGAGTGCTTTAAGATTGTTTTTGAAAGTTTAGGTGTTGTAGCCGTGTTTTCTTCCATTTCCTTAATCACAGCGGCGAATAATGGTGAGTGGTGAATACAGGTTGAAGGACAAAAATTACGGAAAAAATGGCGCCAAATTAAGAACCAATAGAATTCTTGCGACAGTAACTGTAGTTAAATTAATTTAACTACATTTGCTGTCGCAGTGATTTTAAGAAGGATATAGGGGAATACACGCTAATTCAATTTCATTGGCTGATACGCTGTCGCTGACGACAGAACATAGTTCTGTGAAGCCGGCTTAACACATATGCTCTCTATTTGATTGTCCCACGCTAAATCAATATCCAAAATAATGCCTAAAAATGCAATGAAAATACTTCTTTAATTTATTTAAAATGAACTAATTTAATATAACAAATGCTTTTCTAAAAAAACTGTTTGTTTTGACGTATATACGACCGCGATATGCTACAATAATAATGATAAAAGTCCGGGTATTAAAAGGAATTTGTACCTGTTATCTGCTGTCACAATGATTGTCATTAAAAATAGTTTAAAAACTATACGAGCTGGGTGGACAGCTATCAACAGCTTTCCCTCTCACTCTAAAAACCTTCACGAATGTGTGGATGAGTGCACGAATTCTATCGAGCGTTGACGTGCGCCATTTTCCAACGCAGATCGGGAATAGGCGAACAGTTTGCCGACTAGTTCGCCGAACTCCGAACTGCCTTCCGCACGACTAGGAGCTCTCCAAACTATCGTTCGGAAAAATTTGTAGCTTTCTAATTGCACACAGTGCTATCACTTTCAGCGCAATGAACTAATTTACCACGTGATTACAACAAGCAATGGGAGATTGACCGAAATTTTGCTTATCAAGACTCTACCCCCAGTTTTGACACGTCAACAAAGTAATTCTAATGTTCTCAAATACCATGCAGGTGTTGCTACATACTGGAATTTAGTGTGGTATTCAATTCAATGTAAATGTGAATGATATGACAGGCCGCTCGTATAGAGCAAACTATCGAAGTCATCAAGTATATCGCGTGATTTCTGGTAATTTCTTAAAGGAAGATATTAAATAAATGTATTTACGAATCTAATATAAATATGTAGGTAATTTCATGTTTTAATGCTTAATACCTGTTAGTACTCTGTTTAACTAAAAAAGATTGGGGAAAATTTGATTTATGGATAGCCAGTATAAAAATGGACAATAAAAAGAAAAAAAAATCGAAAATTTGATTATAGACCTGCGGAATGCGTATACTTAGAATGTTATGCACCCTGTAAATCTGGTAACAAAACGCTAGAAACGTTAACTATACGGCCGGGCCGGCGTTTGCGTAATTCATCGTTTTATTACCACGTTTACAGGCTGTATATAAATTTATAGTAAGATGGCAACTTTTAATATCTGTATATCGACAACATTAATAAATTAATCACTAAATCTTTATTTTAGACTACTCCCAAAGATTATAAATGGCGGCATCGCAGGCATCATTGGTGTATCGGTTGTGTTCCCGCTGGACCTGGTCAAAACAAGATTACAAAATCAACAAGTAGGGCCTCATGGAGAAAGAATGTACACATCCATGTAAGTAGCAGTAGATTTGAAGTTGCGTTTGTTTACTAAGACACTTCACTTTTGAACATCCAATAAATTTTATAGTTAAATAACAAACAGTGGTGCTCCACAAGATTTTATGAATTGCAAGCGACCGGTTTCATGAATTCTCGCTTAATCAGCTTGTGAATTATTAATTTGCCATTATACATATAAATGTAAAAATGATTCTTTAAACTCAAGAAATATTTTTTAAACTTATTTCTTCAGTAAAAGATATCCTGAAATCTGAAGATATCTGAATGAGAGAAGAAAGATTTCCTTTAGTGCAACTTCACATATACTTAGATACCTATACCAATTTTTCCAACGAAACTGTATAAGTATATAGTTTATTGATTTTTATGGATGAAAGTTTAGCAGTATTTACGTTATAATTATAAAGATATTGATTATTTTTGCAATATAACACTACGTTTATAATTTTATTATTTCTTTTTAAATAGCAAAATGAAAATGTGGTAAACAAAGTGGAGACAATGACAGAAATAAAATTTGATACCAACATTCTGTATATTGATTGATAAATTTTTTATTTCCTTTTATGTTTAACCTACGTACATATATCAGCACTTTTAAATCTACCATAAAGGAAATCAAGTTTATGCGAAATATGTGGATTTACAAGTATATGCAAAGCCATCTGCAGTGTACTCTATTTATATTTCATTCTCTCTTTGGTAAATCTGAAAGGGTTGGTACAGATTGAATAGATTACAGCATTTTATCTTTATTCCTTTAAATTTATAATTGACAATTTTCTCACAGAACTAATAATACAACATCATAGGAACACCTATATTTCATTTCAAACACCTGGTATTCAATGAGGCGATTGACCAAAAAAAAAACTGAAAATGATAGGTTGTATAAAAAAAGTATCTACGCGATTCAGGTATACGAAAAATTTGAAAGTTCACCTTGCCATAAAATTTTAATATCACGGGGATAATAAATAACTTCGGTTTATCCCATTTTATGCATCAGTAACTTATTGATAAGAACATTTTGTTCACTAAAGTTGTTGATTCAAATAGTGTGATGTTGAGCGTTATGTGATGATATTTGGTTAACACTGAATTCATTAAGCGTTGGATAACGGCCAAAGCGAATATTAAACGACTGTAGCAGCGAGGATTTTGATATAATGAGTTGTTTTAAATTTTGTTAACCTTGATTCTATATTATATTACCAAGTAGAAAACATGTACCTAGCTGTTGTTATGAATGATATATAAATGTAGGACCGGCTATTTTGTGTTTACATAATTTTTGCGTGCGTGTAGTGTAGTAGCTATATTTATTATGTGTAAACGACATAAAGTTGTTCAACCATCGCTTACTTTGTTATTCAAGCTACAATTAAGAAAAACAGATTTGAATAAAGCCTTGCTGATATTGAATACCTTTAATTAGCTTTTTGCAAAATATTAAATCTTTTCCATGGATATATTTTTGAAATATATTAAAAGTGTATGAAATATTCTTCGTGATTATTATATTTTTATGTACTTATTATAATTTTTCTTGCATGAACCAAACAATTTCTTAAAAACTATTTAATGGATTTTGGGAATATACACAGAGATAAAAAGAATTTCTTAAATCAAAGCAATACTTATTTGCCGCTATTTAAAAGAAGCATTTCTTTCAGTTAATAGATATTTTTTTAGTCAACACGCATTTCTTTCATTGAAATAATACCATTTTTAATTGAAAAGAAATATGTATTACCTCAAGAAAATGGTTCTTTTAAATAGTGGCCACGAAATATTGCTTTGATTTAAAGAATCCTTTTTTTCTGTGTGATTGGTTGTTATAACGAAATTCTAGTACATATAGGAGAGTATTTAGATCAAAGAAAAAAATTGAATTCCATCAATGATCGTCGGCACTCGGCAGACTAGCATAAGACAGCATAAGATATTTAAACGACCATTACCTTGTTATTTAAAATAAAACATATATTTTTTTTATTTTATTATACATTTTTTATGGTCTTTCATTTTTGTTAGGAATATGTATATCCAAAGCTTATACTTCCTGAGGTAATTAAACATTTTTAGAAATTGTCACACAAATGAGATATTTAAAAAGTAGGCTGTGGGACATTTTTATAATTAAAATAATATTAGACAAAAATATGTCACAAAATAGCAAACAACTTTTTTGACTTTCCAAAAGCAACATAGTAGTTTATTAAAATTAAATAACGTACAACAGAAACAAAATTACATTAAATATATGTTTATACATATATTGTATAAACATGTAATTTTAGTTTCTTATGAAACTGCATATCAAAAAAATTGCAACACCTTGAAGGAACTGACTCACAAGCAGAAATTTTCGCAAGTTTGAAGTAGTAAATCAAAACTAAAGAAGACCACCGTTCAGCTTTTGGGCAAAAAGTTGTTTTGTTTACCCCAGCTCGTAGGCTATATTGTATATATAAAATAATAATTTCATCGGTACGTCCATTTCCGCTGCGCGTATTTTTCCATCGAAGAAGTGTGTTTATTTGATTCTTATCGCTCCAGTCGGCCAATTCAATTTCTGGACGCATGTTCATTATGAGATATCAGCCATTTCTACGGACTATAATAGTAGGCATACACATTATATACAACGAGCAAATGAAACTGTTTTGCACCGTGGGACTAGGAATTGACTGGAAGAAAATACCAATAACCAGCAAAAGTTCTCAATAAAAAGCTTGCTGTAGAGGACGATGAGTTCCTGCATGTGTATCAGCTGCTGGTGGTAAGTGTCTTATGTAACAACCCATCACATCTCACACATGCTCCATGGGATTTAAATCCGGAGAGCGAGCAGGCTAAGGGAGAATTTCTACTTCCTTTTCATGTACAAAGTTCTGACAGATCATAATCAGCAATTTTTTTACACGCAATCAGCTGTTTTTTTTTTTTTTTGTTTTTAAGATTTCAGCTTTGTGACTGTCCTCTTTCGAGGTGTTGCATTTTTTTTTGGCACGTAGTTTATATAGCCCACTTCTTGTTCGACACAAACTTGCAATCGCGTTAACAATGATTCATTAACCCGTTGCGGTTTACTGTGCGTAACGAATCATGTCTGCTTTTGTTGTTGGTGGTGGTCCATCTCAGCCCTCTGTGCCTTCACCACTCCCACTATATTTGCTTCTCCATAAAGTTAATTCAACTCTTAATTTGTTCTTCTCACCCATATCTCTCCTTCCCTCTTCCTTCCAAATATTTTTCTCCAAACTTTCCGCTCCTATACAGCTAGCCTTGCTTGTTCCACCTTGTTTAGTGTCCAAGTCTCACAAGCATACAAAACTACTGGCCTTATTACCGTTTTATATACCTTTATCTTCAGTTTCCTCGATACACCTTTCTTCCTTAACATTCCATTGAGTGCTGCAATACATCTATTTCCTGCCATTAATCTAGCTTGAATTTCCATTTCTATACCCGGCTTTCTAGTTACTTTTGTTCCTAGGTATGTAAAATTGTCTACCTCCTCGAACTGGTATACCCTTCCATTCTCCGTGTCTATTCTTAGATACCCTCCTTTTTTAAATTCCTTATCAGACCATTCCATATATTTTGTCTTCTCCTCATTTATGTATAGTTCAAACTTCTGCCCTTGTTCTTCTAATTTTTTTTTATGATCTTCCTTAATTCTTCCTTGCTTCTTGTCAATATAACTAAATCGTCAGCAAACGCCAGGCATTGATGTCTTCTCTGGTATAAAATTCCCGACCTGTTAATTTCCGCCTCTGTTATAACTCTTTCCAATACCAAACAAACAGTGTCGTCGAAAGAGAGACCTTGCCTAACACCCCTGTTAATTTCGATTAGATCATTGTAATGGCTCTTGTAAAACCGTAAGCATCAGCGGCTGTTGGTAATAGAGCACCCTCTATAATTTTATCAAATAACATTCGATTCAGATTTGCGTTTTGCTAAGCTACTTATTAAATTTTAAAGTTTAATTGTTAATGGTAATATCGAAATTTTTAAATGGACACGTGTATTTTGAAAATTTTATATAAAATATTAAATAATTTGGCAACCTTGCATTCTAAATTTGAAACGAACATCTATATCGATTTTTCTTCGATTTTAACTGCAAATATCGCAGTATTTCTTAGACCCGCGAACGTACTAAAACACGGTCTTTATCCATCTGCAAGACTGCAGCTTTAAGTGGAAGAATTTTTGTAATCGGTCGGGTACTTTTTCAAGCTGGCGAACAGTCTCAGATATTGGTCTATATAATTTTAGTTTATTTTATTTAAGTAAAATTAGTTTACATTAATGTTAAGGAACTTGTTCCTAAATTACATATATATGTATATATTTTAATTACTATTTCAGGTTTGATTGTTTTAAGAAGACTTACCGAGCCGAAGGATATTTTGGTATGTACCGTGGTTCAGCTGTAAATATCTTATTAATCACTCCAGAAAAAGCCATTAAACTGGCGGCCAATGATTTTTTCCGATATCACCTACAAACTAAGCAAGGGTACCATTTACATAAGGATAATAGCCACGTTTTTTGTTTTAATTAGGTAAATTATTCTTAATAGCACCTTACCAATGCATCGGCAAATGGCAGCCGGTGGTCTTGCTGGCTTGTGTCAAATAATTGTGACAACCCCAATGGAATTACTAAAAATTCAAATGCAGGATGCAGGAAGAGTAGCTGCCCAAGCAAAGGAAGGTATTTATTTGGGTAAATAGTGAAGTAAAGATGATCATATCTGTGGTTTTCAGCTGGAAAAACTACTCCCAAAATATCAGCGACACAATTAACTATAGATTTATTTAAAAGACATGGTATTCTAGGATTATATAAGGGAACTGGAGCAACTATGTTGAGAGACGTATCATTCTCTGTAATATATTTTCCATTGTTTGCTACATTAAATAAGTTAGGGCCTAAACGAAGAGATGGTTCAGGTTGGTATGGATATGAATTGATAATTTGTTGTGCATCTTAGTTAAACTACAGTTAGGAACATTCCATTTCCAAATCATATCGCATTGTTTTTATATAGCAAAGAAGAAACATTTAGGAAATTTACAAATAAAGACAATAAAATCATAAATTGAACCGAACTATAGTTCGCATATCATAATATGCCATAACAGTTTCACCACTGCCGTTTACAGAACGTATTCAGTAATTAACGAACTTCATTACGTTGTACGATTTTTTATATCATTTTTGGATGAAGAAAATTTATCAATGAAAACTTCTTTCAGCGATTGCTTCTTATGTTGTTATATTCTAAAGTAAAATTTAGTCATTATAGCCTTATCATTAAAAAATATTTTTTTTAGGTGAAGCCGTATTTTGGGTTTCTTTCTTGTCCGGTTGCGGAGCGGGTTCTTGTGCAGCGCTGGTGGTAAATCCTTTCGATGTAGTGAAGACGAGGCTGCAAGCGATCACAAAAGCACAAGGAGAGAGGTCGTATTCTGGAGTTTTAGATGCAATCGTGTACGTATTGTGTTAGTTGATTTTTCTGACTTAATCTAAGCTATTAATTTCTTTACAGTTCCATAATGAAATATGAAGGGCCTACAGCATTTTTCAAAGGGGGTGCTTGTCGTATGATAGTAATAGCTCCATTATTTGGTATAGCTCAGACGGTTTATTATTTCGGTGTCGCAGAGGCACTACTAGGTTACAGATCATTTCATGTTCAATAATTATTTTTTGTTGCAATTATACCAATTCTAGTATCATGCCTAATAACGTAATAGTCAATATTTTAACTACAGAACGTCGAAAAAGGGTAGATCATCTATGATCAAGTTTTTATTTTTTTTATCTTTTACGTGTCAATTGCTCGCTAAAGCTAATATATAAACAATTTACTAACCCGCGTAAATAATTTATTTTTAAATGCGCATTTTATTACATTTTTAATAGATATATTTTGTTTCTTATGAATTACCTCAGCTTCTGCATTCGCACTTAAGTAAACAGTATTATATTTTATTATTCCATTTGTTTTCTTTTGCTGTTTTCATAGTTCCTTTTTTATTTATGATTTGTTCGAGAATATAATGAATGACAATATTCAACAGTTTTAAACTGTTTAAAAAGTAAATGTGTCTGTCGTTGTAACTCATGGGGATGATAAAAAATTCGGTACATTAACCTTACCGTCAAACGGGGTGACATTGGACACTTTTTAGACGTTTCAATGAATAGCGCAGTAACAATTAAAAAAATGAAATAAATGACATTGTCTTTAGTGAAAGTGATGTCTTAGCTTACATTTTCCATGGAAAAGCTATTTTTTTTCTTATAGCTTCATATATATTTTTTTGATTTTTTAATATCCAAACTCACCCCGCACTTTGGGGTGAGTTTGGACACATACCTAAATCGTCTCAAAACTCGAAGTGGGTCATCGTCATGGGAGAGATTGGACATAGAATGTGTTTTAAAAAAGTATGCTATGCTTTAAGAAAAAAAATTGGGGTTATATTGAATGACCACGGCCTTTAAAAACAATTTCTTATAGAAATTCATCCTTTATTAGATTTAAAAAAATATAAAAATACAAAACAAAACAGTTTATCCTTATAGTTAGGTAGGAACTATCACAACCTTCATCACAACTATGTTTCATGAAAACACAATAATTAAGGAACAAGTAGAACTAAAACTAAATAATAAGGAACAAGTAGAACTAAAACTAAATTATAAGGAACAAACAGAACTAAACCTAAAATACTGCTTTATTAAACTGAAAACGCCCTCTTCTAAGCTCTCTGGGGGGCTTTAAAATGAAAATAATTTGGTCCCTGGTAATATCTAGGGTGTCCTTCACATTAGGATAAACAAAAACATCATTTTTTGTACTATTAGGTCTCAAAAAATCAGTCTTATAGTTATTATTATTAATCTCAATGATTTTTCCAACAAATTTTAAGTCCTTTTTCTTTCCAGTGGAAAACTTTGTTATCACAAAATCGTTAATAGCAATTTCTTTGTTTAGAGTGATAGTCTTACTGTCTGATACCTCATCTTCTGAAAACTCTTCTGCAATCTCTGACACCTCAGGTTCGCTTTCAGATTCGTCATAACCATTCTTGGGCACCTCTGCGCTAGTGCGTGGCTTATAACTTTCAGGCTCTTCTGTCACTTCATTTTCATCGCTTTCCGCTTCTGTTATCTCATTTTCATCATTTACTATTTCATTCAGTTCTTCTTGCAATTGTTCGTTTTCTTCGTCGTCTAACCCAACGCTACGACCAGGTTTACTTGAAGTTTTTCCTTTTTACTCTTTCCTTTTTGTTAGATGGAAATCTTGTTTCTTTTAAAAATTTCAACAAAGCTGTCTGTCCAGTTTGCTGATACATCTGCGTTTGGGTTGTGCATCGGGGACTTTGTTTAAAACTCTTTGTGGATCGAAAGGATGTATTCCGCTTGCAGCAAACCCTGATATTAAGTTCCGGCTTCCTTTTACACCAATATCATCTAACGTCGTCTTTAATAATGCTGGAAACTGATCTTTGGGCAACACACCTCGGTTTTTCTTTTTCCCAGGTCGTTAAAGTTTTCACGCCAACCACTCTTTAAACGACTTAAAATATGCCACATCTAAAGGCTGTAATAGGTGGGTGCTGTTTGGAGGAAGAAGCACGAAGTTAATGTCATTTTTCTTACACTCATTTATGACATAAACTGACAGATGTGAAGCTAAATTATCACAGATCACCAGCTTCTTTCCAGTCTTTTTCTTTAGTTTTGGAAGTAGTATTGTAGTAAACCAATCTTCAAAAACACATTGGTCGAACCAACCACTTTTAGTTCTGTTGTAGCGTGTCCCAGTAGGTCCGTTTCGTGTCCAGCAGTCCCAAATATGATCTGATTTATAGCATACGTAGGGCGGCAGTAATTCTCCAGTTGCACTGCCTGCAAACATGACGGAAATGCAAGCTTTCGAAGAATCTAGTAGGCGGTCAGCATGCTTGGACGATCTCTTGACAACAACTTTTACACGACCGGGATCATCGGAGAAATTGGTTTCATCAAAGTTATATATGTTGCTGGGATCAACATCAACTAAAGACTGCTGCAGTTCTTGAAAATATTCAGAAACCACCTCCTTGATACCTTCGGCTCTTGCACGTTTTATATTTTCCGAAAGACGCAACGATAATTCTCGAGAATGTCTTTTCAAAAAGCTTTTTAACCAATCATTTCCGGGCATATTTTCAGGAAAGCATTTAATCTTTACACCATGTCGGTCGAAATGGCTTTTTCACTATAACTTGATATCGAGCGGGTCAGAGGGAAGCCCCATTTTGAACACTGCAAAAATTCCCTCGACTAGATGAGTTTCATGGACTTCTGACAAGGCAGGTTGGCCTCCCGTTTAAGCATATGCAACTGCTTTACCTTATTGGCCAACGTACTTTTGGGGATTGCGTATTGCTCCGAAGCACCTCGAATAGTCATTCGTTACTTTTCACTGCTTCTACGGCTAATTCCAGATATTTTGGGTCGTAGTTGGAATATGGACGGGCTCCAAGCCGTTTTCTATAGTTTCTCGGCATGGTCAATCTCACCCTTGCAAGTGACATCACCTTATTTAAAAAAATTATTAAAAAAGAACAATCATAATTTGAGGTTAAAATATAGCCGATCATCAATGACAAATGATGCGCTAACCCACCATAAAAATCTAGAAACCGCAAAGTTATTGGAACAAGAGCTACAGTATAAAGTTTACAGGGTATATAAAAAGGACAAAAATGCACACGTTACTTTTCATTTTTTTCTCTCAAAAATACTTTACAGTTTCAGCCTCGACCAGATCAACAATAGCATGGCATGGAGTTCTGCCAATGACATTTGTAAAAAGCAACGTTTCCCAATCGCATAACCTAAAAGTTACTAAATTAAAAGCGGCGGCAAGTTTATTTGTCCAATCTCGGCGACTGTCCAAAGTCAACCGTTGACGGTACCTCTTGTCTCTTCCGTCAATGTCAAATTAACGTAGTGAAATTTTTGTATACTTCAATGAGTGTAAAAAATCAAAATGTTTATCAATGTAATTCAAAAAAAAAAACAATAATGAATATACGTGTTATAAAAAAATGTTTGAAGTGTGATTTTCGTTTAGTTAAGGCCAATTTATACATAGAAGAAATAAAACTTTTCATTAAAGAATTTTTATAAAAATTCCAGGAAGGCAAGTACTACAGTCATACACCAGGGGCCTGTTGCATAAAAGTACAATTACAATTTACAGGTGATACTTTTGTTACAATCTGTCAAAATTTGACTTACGGGCGTTGCAAAAATATGTATATATGTCAAATTTTGACAGATTGTAACAAAAGTATCACCTGTAAATTGTAATTGTACTTTTATGCAACAAGCCCCAGATCTCCAAACAAGTAGTTAGGGTTCAGATAGCTTTGTGCTTAATTTCAAAATCTTGTGCGTTGTAATTAAGACAGGAGCTATATCGCACAGAAATGTTCAATTACTGCGTTATTTTTCGTATTAGATTTCTTTCATAAATTTTTATACTTGTAAGTTTATTTTGATGGTGAAACGTATGATCACGCTTGCATGTTTAAGAGAGGATATTGAGCACAACGTCGACAGCCGCAATGGGATTTCCGGCATTCTATTCAACAGACTCTTACGGGTGCAAATGACAATAAACTTCTAAGTAAAATAGTAATAAATGCGGAATAAACAGCCAGAAGGAGCAAAAGAAAATCTGTTATTCGATCGTTTGCAGCTCTAAAATCCAGATAACACAGCTGCTTTCCTTTTAACATTTCCTACCATTCGACACAGTTGCGAAAGGGTGCGTAGTAGTAGGATACGCAAAATATATGTAGTGCACATGTGTCTATTTCATATACGTATGCTGTTGCTGAACTGAGAATACTCTCCACAGCGGTAGGCTATGGAGTTATTCCAGTTAGTTTTTCGTACTTTCATATCCTACTGCTACCTAGCAGAAACCCTTTTTGCACAATGGTAGCAAATGGAAATACGCAACCCGGTCACGTTTGGTCTGTCAAATTTGAGATCGCGCTCGGAGATCGGTCACAGGTGCGGTATGAGTGTCTATCCTTTTCTATGGAGATGATCCCTCCCGTATTACATGCGGTAGTAAATGCAATAAATATGCAGCCTGGGCAGCAGTTACAATAATTGAAAATACTAAAAACGGTATGTTCAAGAAAATAGATGTTAGTTCTTCAACAACAATTGCAACAGGAACTGTTCTTATTTTTAGATTTATTCTCTTCTAAACTACAAATACGTATAATTGCTGCCCGTTTACGACGTTCTGATTTATTACTTTTTATATGGTTGTGAGCAATGTCGCGTCTATATATATTATCTCTAATATTGGAAACTATTTTCATTTAACACTAACAAAAGCCTTATGTGATAGTAGTTACAAAAATACAGTATTTGCCGCTCAAAACATTTGTAAATTTATGACGTCACAAATACGGACAGATAACACATGTGACCACAACTGACCACTTCATACCAGGTCACAGAGACCAAACGAGACCGTTATGCTGAATGGAATTTGACTTAATACTAAATATGATGTCAGAACCAAAATGACACATTGTATTGGAAATTTATCCTGCCCCTTGGTCATCTTCTTCACTAACTGGGCAGTGAAGCCTTGATTGGCCAAGTCCTCCTTAACGTTTTGCTTCGTAAGGTGCTCGGGAACACCTCTGAACACGACCTTAAGTGATTTCTTTGACGTGAGCTCGTACGTGCGCCTATCTGTGTTCAGAGACTTCATGAGACGCATTAGCGCTCTGTAGTCTCGCTCCGAAACGGGTTGGATTCTAATACCCACTGTGGCATTAGTGACCTTTGTGGTTCTGATGTTTAGCTGAGCCATCTCAGCTCGAATAGCGTTCCATCTGGCTTTCTCCTTCAGGACTACAGGTGGGATGCGATCCTCGCCTGCCGTGTCCATCGGGGTTGGAGCTCTGGTGGAAGTTTCAGGTCTACGCCCGGAGGCGGTCTGGGGGCTAGTGACTTCAGTCGTAACTAGCTTGTTCTCTGGTCTGGCCTTTTGTTTTTGGTCCTCTTGCGACGACCGGTGACTACTTGGAATCCGTCCTCCTTCTCGGTGGATGATTCCTCGCTGGTGCTGGGGACTGGCGACTCGTAAGTCAACTCCATAACAGTTGACTCACCGTCGCTAGAGATGGATTCCGCCGCTTCCCTTAAACGCTGGGCGTTTTGTAGAATCTCGGCGGTGATAGCATCTGGGCGTAGCCACATGCCTGGGTTAGTAGCCCCGCTACTTGCGTAACGAGGTCCTCGTTGACGAATGCGACTGCAAGGGTTGGCGGTCTTTCGACTGTAGTTCCCACTGCTGTTGCGGTGTCCGACGCTGGGCGTCGCGACTTCTCGGCGGTGTGCTGGGGCGTAGCTCTGGCGGGTCCCCCTGACAGTTCTCCGGGATCTGGCCGGAAGCCATTCCCGAAGTTGTCCTCGCTGTGGCTCTCCTTCTCCTCGTAGATGACTCGGCGAAGCGGAGAAGTCGGCTAGCAATAAAAAGTGCAATAAAAATTTCAGAAGGCGAACTCGAAGTCAAACTCGTAGTATCTCTTGTAGCTGCTAGTAGATGGTCACTCGTCGGATGTCGATCGATCTTTGTGAATGCAGTAGAGCATTCAGGAAAGATATAAACCGTTCCAGAACGAAGGCGTTAAATATAACCGCCCCTCTTCCCCTCCTACGAACGAGAAGAAGTTTAAGACAGTTCTACTGGAGGTTATGATATAATTATAGACATTCGCGAAATGAGTAAAGAGTGAAAATAAATAGTGAACAAGAATAAGTAGTATTCAGGTGAATTTAGTTTATTAAGTGTTAAGTAGTGCTCATTTATGTAATTTATTATTAGTGTTTATATTAGTGTTTTATTTTAATTAGATTCAAGTGTATAAATAAATACTTTTTATTTAATATATGGTCAGTGTTGGTTTGAAACTCGCGAGTGAAAAAAACATGTTGCTGTTTAAAGCAATCAATATTTATTACTCAATAATTAATAATTTAATTTTTTGAAGTTGTAAATTAATAAATATTTGAAAACAAGACTCCAACATTTCTTCGACAAGACGATGATTTCCACATGGGAAACCAATTCCAACTAAAAGAAGTGGATCTATATTGCAACAGACAGCCAGGTGATATTGAGGACACTAGAGAATCCTGAGATACAATCAATACTGGTTTGGAAATGCATCCGACAACTGAATAGAAAAAATGCCGATAAATTAGAAAGAAAGGGATCATTGGCTTTATATATTGGCGAGGATCCTGTTCTAGGAGTGTCTAAAAATGCAGTACGAGGGCAGGTAAGGAGTTAGATGAAATAGAAACGTAGAGAACACTAATAATATTGCCACGAATCGGCCTTCAAAAGTGGGGATAGCGCTAAGCTGTATAATTGGTGTAATTATAGTAAATGGGGACTCTCTGTAAAGGAGACACTCCGCGAGGAGGCTCTCCGATAGGAGACTCCATGAGGTATTCCTCTTGGGGTCTCTGTTAATAAAGAGATTAAGTGTATCCTTGCATTTTAAATAAACCTGCGCGCGTAACCTATAGTGCATATAAGGTAGATGCAGTTATTACTTTATCTATGTATAATAAATATTAACTGGCCAAGCCAGTAGCTAACCCCGTGCTTACCCCCCGTCACACGCCCCAACATGACGTTTGGTGGAGGCGTCGGGTAGCGACGAGACCGTTAATAAAGAGCTTAAGTGTATTGGTCTTTGGTTGATTCTTGCCCCTGCAACCCAAGGTAAGTACAATTATTATATAAGTATTACCTCTAAGCTACCCCGTCACGCCCCAACGTGGCAATATAATACCAGACAAATTCTCAGAAATATCTCTATTAAGGGACCATAAAAACAGAACCACTACAGCTCAGTAAGAATCGTTTTCGCACCATAACGGATGTCCTAACAGGACAATGAAGGCTGATAGGAAACCTACAAAAATTTGAAATTAAGACTAGAGATATCAACTGCAGACTATGTTATTACGTTGGCTAACAGAGAACACTTACCACATTCTGTGTGAATGCGAGATTCTGGGCGCAAAAAGATAGGCAATTTTTGCCAAGCCAAAATTGAAACCAAAGGATTACTTCGATCAACCAGCCAGAAACTTGTACAGATTAATGCGAGATACTAGGATGCTAGGATGGAACAGCTGTTATTTTTTGAGGAGTACGAAAAATAGGAGGCTAAATACAAAAAAGGCTGCAGTGTTTCCAGCCATCCTCCATACCAGACGGCTTCCACAACAACAAAAAAAAACTCCAACCAAAATTATGTTGATTGTTTTAATTAATAAAATGTTTGTAAGTGGGTAATTGAAAATATTTTTCGCTCAAATGTTGTTGCTACTTTATTCCCCATACAATAAGCTTTAAAAACAAATTTCGTATGGTAACTAATGTGTGAAGTATAATCTTTAGGAGTACTCTTCAAAAAATTGGTGAACTATTTTCCTAGCGCTTGTTTGAAATTTTATGATACCCGGCTCTGCAAAAAATGAACTTTTGTCTATCTGCCACAATTATCAAGATGCGTACCTACATCTACTTTAAACACAAAATATATAATCAGTTACTACTTTCTATTATTCTGCCGTTAGTTGATCCCATCCATGTTGAAAGAGATTTCGTTGATGATTTCAATACAGAAAGATATATGATATAGAGAGAATGAACCACCCAACATACCACTAAAAACGATATTTAAATTATCATAGGAGAAATTCGAAATACATATGTGTACCTATTTCGTTTTTTTTTTCCTGAAGAGCTGCATTTTAAACTCTTCACGGAATACGCGTACCTAACTGCTATATAGTTTATTCCGTTTCATAATAAGAACTCGTGTGAAATAATGTTTGAATACGTTTTTTAAATTTGGATACATATATATTCACATATATATATATTTGTTTTATTAATTATGGCAGTATATTTTGTAATAATTTAGTTAAATATTTATGTTTCCTACATAAATAATTATATATATAATTTTAAATTTTAAACAACATTTACTAATTTAGGGTTATTATTTCTGCAATAGGAATATTCCATATCATGTACTTAAGCATGTAAGGTTAAAATAGTAACTGAACGTTGGGTTGCCTAAATCCCACCAGCTTGACACGAGATTGAGTTATGCATGTAATAAGTTGATGAAGATTATCGAAGTAACAAGTGATGTTGCACTATCTGATAGCTGACCGATTCATTATATTTCTATTATTACTATTAAAGAATCATAGGAAAATATTAAATTACACCAGAAATATTTCAATTCCTATGGAATCCATATCGTCATTGTTACTGCAATCGGTTCTATGTCAAAAAACATATTTTTTGGTAAACAAACTGCGCCGTAGTTGGTATAGAATGCATTGCCAATCAGCCGCGGCGCATACGACATTTTGTGATATCACAGGACATAGACATTTGGTTACTTGGGCGGACATATCTCAAAATGGAAAAAGGTGATATACGATGTACTGCAGTAACAACGACTATATAGCGCTTACAATAGGTAGCCTCGTGTACTTCTTGGCGAATGCTGATGAGAGATAGCAAAAGTCATTCCAGGTGCGCAAACATAATAACAACTGATAGCTGATAACGATTTACAGCAGACTCGCGTTTATGTGATCCAATCATATTGTTAGTTATTTACATACTTCAGCGTTCCACACAAAGCAGTATTCACATAACTGCATTATATTTTTATTATTAACAGTCATAGGGAAATTTAATAATAATTAATATTTATTGTTAGTTAAAGTAGGAACGCTTCAATTGTTATGGAATCCACATAGTACTTAGAATAGGTAGGCTCGTGTAGTACCTTAGGTGGAGCACGGGGTTTAAGAATTATTGTAATTATTTAACTTTTTATAAATAAAGCATATCGGACACAATTAAGACTCCTTAAAAAATATTAAAGAAAAATATTTTGCTATAATTTTTACCGAACAGGTTATCAAACAACCAGGAAGGCAAAATTCTGATTTTTTAACACTGAATAAATCTGTAATAATCTAATTTACAGCCAAAAGTCAAGGAGTTATGTAGAAAGGTATTTACAATGACAACTGAAACAAAAGACTAACACCATCAAGTTTTCTCCTTAAAAATGTAATGACCTTTTTCCGGATTTATTGAATTTATTCAATTCTTAATCATCACAGTTTTCAAGATGCGGACATATTTACTATTTCTTTTATATTACAAAATCAACTTACTTGAAAATTGTAATACAGTTAACAAACAATCAATCTGATATGTCATATGTTATATGTGATTTCAGGATCAATAAAATATTTATTTATTTATAGTCTCATACAATACAAGGCAATATTTTATGAATAAAGGTTGTACTAGTTGGTCAAAATAATTTAATAGGAATGAACAAATATACTGTTTATATAATGCGGTTTATTTAAAAAAGTCAAGTTACCTGTGAATTTTTGATAGAAAGATGTGTGCAGGCCAGAGTTAGGCATTAATGGATTAAATTTTTAATCATTTAAATTACGGATTAAAATTGTTAATCGGAGATTTAGTCTTTCGGAAAGACGGCCTGTTAAGGAGGGTAATATAATACGTTAAAAAATTGGGCTAATCAGGCTTTAGCAAATATTTTAAATAGGAGTTAAAGTAAACCGAGGCAACTAAAGCCTACATTTAAATCGGGGGAGGGTAGAATTTATTGCAAAGAATTTGTCAAATATCTCAGGGTTACTTTAGATAACAATTAAATTAATTTCCATTAAATCTCGATTGATAATTTTAATCCGAAATTTAATTGATTAAAAATTTCATCGATTAATATCGAGCTCTGAGTGTGAGTAATTAAAAAATAACCATTGAATGAAATCAATCCGGTCAGATTAAAAATTAAATAACTTAAATTTTTAGTTAAATTACTAAAAATTGAAGTTATTAGTCACTTCAATTAATAATTGAAAATTTTTATTTCAATTTCGATTGATTAATTTGATTGAATTTTGCCCAACTCTGGTGCAGGCCTATAATATTAACGTTATATAGCAAAACCGTAGTCACGCTCGTCACGTCACTTTTTTAGTTCATAGGGCATTCTCCTTGGCACTAAAATCGCCGTCGCGCCTGGCCTTCAGAAAAATGACGTTCGAACCATGATAACTGGTAACCGTGTGGCGTGTGCGGGTACTAACCACAGTGCCACAGTTGTTGACGATTCGTGTGTAAGTACAGACAATTGACAATTATTACTGTCAATGTCCTGTGTATACAATGTCCCACTGAACTGGGTCATTAGATTTTTTTGAACTTCTTTAGACTCTTGCTATGAAAAAATGTATCTTTTATGAATCTAATTGGCCGTGTTCATAAGTAGTACGAATATGATACGTAACAGTACCTAATTGTTTCCGCTACACAAAATGGCGACCGCTCCCTTGTATGCTATTGATGTAGCGCAAATGTAGCGTTACGTTTTTGAGACGAATTGTCAACAGTTCCTAAACTCTACGTACTCTGAAGGCGGCCATTAATTTGAAAAATTTAGAGTAAAATAAACGTGACTGCGACCGTTCTCGATAGTTTCTTCTTGATAAGTTTTCTTCTTGCTCTAGTTCATATAAGTTTAAGGTTAAAATTACTTTTACGGTATGTTTTAAATGTTATAATTAATTAACTTGAAGCTTGATGGTGTTTATTTAATATCTTCTTCCATAAACAATCAAAATTTAGTATTATGAATGTGGGATTGACTGCCCCATATGTTAGTTGAAAATACCCTATGAGTGGGACACATTTGTCTATTTACAATGTTTTTTCAGAATTTAATTTGGTAACAAATTTAAGGAACTGTATATGATATTTTAAAGTAAGACGCTTACGTTTTACTACTGCTAATAATAACTGGTGAATCAAGGTTTTAATGAATAATGCGTATAGCATTCAACAATGATTTCCCTATCTCAAATTATTTTAAAAATTGTATACGCTGCTTGATAACATTTCTAAATGAGTTATCTGATATTTAATTCATTTCATCCTTCGTCTTTTCAAAAACTAAAAAAGAAATGTGGGTTTTTCTGAAGGAATAGGACTTTACTTATTCGTAAGATCAAAAGCAAGAAAATCATTTGGAAATCTTACGCCAGCTTTTTCTGAAGCTGTGGAATTTTCTCAGAATCTTTCCTAAGTAACCCAAGTATAGCACATAATATATAACCTACATTTGAGGTTGTGATTCAACCAAAATGTGCCTATGCTACCTCTTTTCACCTTTAGGGACAGTTTATGTGATATGCAGAGATTAAAGCATTATGGATCTGCTCCGCCGCAATCTCTATTTGATCACAATTCTGGAATGAGTTAATAGTGCCATTTAGGTTCGACTGTAGAGAACTAAGATATTTCTTCCGGTTAGTGCACTTACAATCGCGATAGGAAACGGCCGTTTCCCATCAATATTTCATATTGGAGATAGCGATGATCGGAGCACGATGGCTCCGACTAGACCCTCCAATTGTAGATTCTCTTGCTCATTAACTTGTAGCTAAATGTTATATCTAGCACCTCCTTCCTGTTACTTATAAAGAGGATTGGTTCTGTGCCAATGTTATCTACAATTGACCCTTCTCCTGAAATACAGTTTTCAGGGTTGTGTATCCGCCTTGACTGCTAGGGTTGTTAGGATGTTTATGGACTTCAATGGATTCTCGGATTTTGCGATTAGAGTAGTGATGAGTTCAGGATGGGATTGTACGCAACCCCCAAGCGTAACACTCATATTCTGCAACACGAGTGCCCATGGAACGCTTTGTTTCACCAATATAAGTACTGCTGCACGATCATGATATTCGAGAAACGCCAGCAGCTTAACAGGAAAGGATTCTGAAAGTTCGAGGTCAGGTTTAGAACACGGTTTTGATGTTGTTGACCTTGTATATAGGAAAGGTAGGCATTGGATGAATAGGAAGTTGTTTTATATTTCGAAAACATTGGATTTAGGACGTAGGGTCGTATAGTCGTTCTTGGATAGGATTCCAGCAACATAGGACTGCGCCCAGATGGGGAATTAGGTTCGGATCTGGCAATAGCTTCTGATGGAGCTTCTGATCCTGTGAGCGAGCATTGAGGCTACGATCAAAATGTATCTTGTGGTAACTTGAAAGTCTCAAAAAACCATCAGAGCGACGACTCATTAGAACATCTAAGAAAGAAAGAGTACCACCTGACTTCACGCCAATGGTGAATTTTAGAGAACTATGGGGGGAATTAAGGAATCACATCTATGTGACCAGATTATGAAAGCGTCGTCAAAGATTTAAACCAGCGTTTCGCTTTCTAGTAGCGGGTTAGTTATTTGCTGCTCAAACGCCTTCATTAAAATGTTGGCGGTATCAAGAGAAAGCTACAATTACTTGTTCTTAGTAGCAGCCGTGAAACAGGAAATAGGTGGACGTAAAATACGCTTCCACCAAGCCAGCAAAATTTTCCGATCGGAGACTGGAAGCTGGGATTTAGTGGATTAACTGGATGGTACCGGATATATCAACTTTAATAAATAAGTGTTTGACATCTAAACAATCCAGTAAATCTACTGTCAGTCCACTTAGGCTGTGTATAAAGTATTTGAAGGTTTGCTACGCCAAAAATAACTAATTTGTTCTTTAATCTTTCTTCTTAGATAATGTAATTACATGGTCTTCCTTAAATCTCTACACCTCAAACATTACGTCACATTTCTTTTCTGTTAAACATATTTATCAACGCGTCAGTCTCGCTTTGATTCGGGAACGAATTAGGCACACTAGAGGTGAGCTTAATTGCCTTTCTACGAGTCTTCTATCTTTATACCTAGTACTTCGCCCTGCTCTTTTCCAAGCCGACTGGAATTATATAGATCCGATAACCTACCAACAAGCCGAACCCATTGAACTTCTTAATACATACATCATCGCTGACATCCGCTACACTGCCGAAATCCTTACTTGTTCCCAACCTCCCAAACCCAACATTTTTAAGTTGAAAATACTGGTTTCTAATTACCTAAAATTAGATCAAATCGTCGTACTAAAAGCTGATAGGAAATAAGTACACAACAGTGGTACTTGGCAATAGTAGGTATGAACAGAAGATATTATCCTTGCTTCAAATGGCACTTTAATGCCACTTTAATAAAACGTGATCCTGCCACACGGATTGAACGTTTCATCATCAAATCTATAAAATTCAATTCTTTTTGAATTACACAAGTACTTACTACCTAGTGATTCCAAACCGAAACTATACAATCAATCCAGAATCTACAAACCCAACGATCTTTTCGGTCATATCATTAGTATTGTAAGGTAATACATGGGTTTCAATCATGGCGCCCAAGAAATTTCGCGGTGTCGCATGGGTGGGTGAAATTGTAACTAAAACTATTTGAATTTGTTTACAAGCAAAAATCTAACCTACAAAGCCGTTCCATTCTGTAATTTTCTTATAGGAGTGACATTGATGTTGTGCGATTTTCTGTCAATTGTCAGTCTGTTTGAGTATATAGGTTATTTTCGTACCCGCTTTGCAATTATTAGTTGCAAATATAGCCGCCAAACGCCATCGCGAATTTCCTTAAATTGGTAGACAAAACATCAAAAGCGCCGACACTTAGTGAAACTACTGGATAAGGTTTATACTGTGCAAATAGTATTCTTCCTATCCTAGATATCCTAGTAAATGTCAGCTCTAAACAGCAACTGAACTGTATAGTTTTACTACTTTGATATTAATGTATTTATTGAAACGTTTAATCAAGTTTTGTAGTATGGAGTTTTGAAGTGTTTATGGTTAGTTAAGTTAAGACTATTAAATATGTTAATATTGTTCGCTTTAATGCATACCTACTCATATAATTGTCAAATACCATGCTGGTGTAAAAAACGAACATTTACGAGTCACGGTATGCGCATAAGTAATCTGCTCTTAAAACTAGCTCTTTTTCCTTATACATACTCATTCAACAATTTTTATTTAAACCTTATTATATATGACCTTTTTCCTTTTTGAGACAATGCTAAAAGTCGAAGTCAATCAATTGAAGCAATAGCAAGTAAATACTGAACTACGATAATAACATTAATCCTAATCATAATATTGATATAAACGAACTACATAATTATTGTATACATGGCAAAGTTAATTCGGGATTGTTTCAATAAACGCTCAGGTAATTTTGTTAGGTGTTATTTAGTGAGTTTTATGTCACCTGACCTTTGCTAGACGGTATGAGGCAATAGGTCAAGTCATCTGCCTTTCTCCGGTATCGCGATGTATTCTTCGTAGCAGTAGAACAAATTTACAACTTCTCGGTACTATTGCATAAAAGAATAATGCTAGGATAGAAGCTGAAGAAAGGAAAGAGTGATATGTATGTCATTGTATTACTCACACTTTCTTTAGGTCGCCCCGGTTTATTTCAATTAATCCTAATAATAAATTAATGAAATGATGATGATGCAAGATCTAACAGTTTTGCCATAGTCACCGATGTTTATTATCATAAGAAGGTTTGCAAAAACTATTAGTGTTCGAAATAAGTATATAAATATGTATGCAAACACACTGTATTTCCTGGAGAGAAATATTTAGAAGTGATCGAAATTTATGGCAATTTACATACCACGTATGCTAATGAACTTAGAAAAAAAAACTACCGCTAAAATTCATGAAATTTATCAAATATTTAGGTTAAATCATTTAACTTTTACAAATTTTAAAAATTGCTTAGTCAATATTAGTGTAATTATGTACAAAATTATATAAATATTTGAGACGATTCTTTGGTATTTTTAGGATCACATTGCTTTGATGTGTTAACAAATAGCACGAAAAAATAATAAAAGTCACATCTTTATTTGCGGAATCCAATTAATAGTACCATATTTTTAATTTATAGCTAATTTCACGCAATTAACCTATACAACTAATATTATAATTTAATGTATATACGTCTTACTCAACACTTGATAAATCAAACCTAAATAAAGTTAGCCTTCTTCCACAAAAAAAAAGTATTAAAGTGCAATTTGTATGATACAAAAATGAGCTTTTTACGTGCGAGCATGACAATTTCCGGGACACGAGAAGTCATGCCAACACGGGAAAAGCGTTTATAGATGTGTAATGAACGATATTTTTCATTATTCCTTTATGAAAACAAAATACGAGGTAAAAATGAAAATGAAAGTTCGATAAACTGACAAAAAACCAGCGTTGTTTAGTATTGCTAAAGAAATGAATGCGGATACTATTAATAATTCATGGGAAAATATTTCTTTTTTATATCACTTCTTCTTTTCTCTAATTATAAAATACCCTAATTTCAACGGAGACATTACGTTTTCTTTGATCTGAATATACCAGATATATGGAAAAGGCTAGCAGATCGCTATGACAGAAAATGGAAATGGTTAATAACTTATTTATCAAAGAATAAGTATATAAAAGCAAATAAACAAGAGAATTAATCATGGAATATACTATGTTTTATCAGGAGTTTTGTTGACTACATGGGAAACATTTTTGTTCTTTGGTAAATAAGCAAATGTCAACAAACTGTAAGTTTCGTAAGGTATATTATTAATTTAAGGTAAATTGATTAGACGAAAGCCTATAGTCGGGTAAGATTAAAAATCGAACCTTGCTTGGATTTAGGCAATTTTTTAAAATTTTAACTTTATAATGTTCATAGTTTTCAAGTAAATAAATAACTATTAAAAAAAAATAAAAGGAATACTTTTCGTTAAGTTATGCGATTATAGTCTTTTGAGTTCATGTCGTAGTATGTTGTAGTGGTTGTCGATGGTGGTTATCCATAATTTTTTGACGATCTTGTACGTTGAGGAACGACTAAGCCAAAAATGTAGGGAAATATCTTAACAATGTTTTTTTTTATGTGTTGCACTTTGGGGATACCCATGATTTCTTTACCAAATGTAGTTAGATTAAATTAGATTATGATTGGGGTGGCCTATGGACCTATTTCACCGCGACCTTTTCAGATCTATTGTGATCCCCTTTTTCGACGCTTTCTCTACTTTTGCTCTCTTAATTAGGCTTATCATCTTTGAGAACGGCTTCTTTCTGTAGCTGCTAGCTGTGGGGTTTTCCATACCCATTACTAGAAAGCTTGCCCTCGCCCGGCTTTCACATTGGGGGCCAGCTCCAATGAATGACCTTGACGAATCTCGCCTGAGCAGGTCGCCCGCTGCCTCATTCCCTCTCACGCCGAAGTGGCTAGGATCCCAAGCCAAAGTTAGTTCCCTTTGGGTAGCCATCTCATTTGGGGCGCTTATGCAGTCCCAAAATCAACTTAGAGTCCACACTTACGGAATCAATTGCTTTAAATGTGGACTGACGCTTTTACCTGGCTCGGTCCATCTTTCCATTTCTCGGGCACAATGGTGAATTGCGGCAATCTCAGTTTGGAGCACCGTCGCATCTTTGCTGAAGCTTACCGAGAGAGCCTTTTTTGGCTTCTTTGCATATATTCAAGCTTCGACGCCGTAGTCCGTTTTAAAGTCGTCTGTATACCAGTTTGAGTCCACTCTTGCTGGAGTACCTGCCTCCCAGTCTTTCTTATCTGGTATTATACTTGATATTTCAATTTAGGTTGATTTTTTGGAGTATGGCATCACATGGCATTCCTAAAAGGGATGTCTCCTTGAGTTCATCTAATAGTTTTTGATAGGCAGCACCAAATGCAGTTACTATATATCCAAGCAACATATACAAATTGCTCGTTACAGGGGCTATAAAATAGTGAAATAAGGACGTGAGTACAGAATACAGAATAACCAGAAGTTTCGCTCCGGTGACTAAATGGATAGATATCTATCCTTTTCAATCAACTCTTGGCGATGTTTTAGGACGATTGCGCATTACTATGATTTTCTCGCAGACTCGTAGGCGTCGTATAAACTACAACAAAAAATTAAAATCGTGACCATAAAATAACATGGGAGTGAAATTTCTGATTATTCTCTATTCTGTGACATGAGAGGGCTACGGACGGTAGTTTCGTCATCCAACACCGTATCGCTTTCTATGTGACATAAACATTGAATTACGTATAAGGAATAATACTAAGATCAAAACTAAAAGTTTTTTCCTAGAGTTTTCACAATTCATCTTTCCCCTGTTCACATTTTGTCATAACCCTTTAAACTTTACCGTCTCTACATTTATAGTTATATCTGCGCAGTCGTTATTGCCGTAAAAGATAATTCACTTCGCGTTTAATTCGCGTTGACCTTCGTTACAGCGAATAGTATTTTAAATCTATGGACGTGCGAAGATGTGAGCAGAGAAGCAGAAAAAATACTGAGAGCATGAGCGGCAGATAGCGTACCCGGTCAGTAGGTGTCCTTGCCGCAGGCGCGCACTCTGTGTATAAATGTCAAGTCTGGGTTGTGCGCCGGGAAAATGGAGACCTTGAGAGGAAAAACGGCTTCTTCAACTTTCAAGAACATGTCACGGGATTTCTACGAAAGTGAAAGTGTAAACAAAAGTTACCGTTGAACCGCGTATTCAATATTCGAATTTAATTATAGTTGTAAAATTGTCGTTTTCGCGAGAATGTATTTCATAACGATATTACGACGCGATGAGAAGACGGACTGACGCCCTACGCCTTCTAACGACGCAACGTTTAGAGTTCCGGTTATTATTGGTAAAAGTTATATTTAAACTTAACATTGAAGTAATTTTTTGCTCAAATGAACGTTGAATAATGAAACAATAATTTATGCATATACCCACAAAACGGTGTCATACTTTTGACAACATAAGCATGAACAAACGTGAGTCTCGCAATAGGTGGTATTGAAAATATGTAATACAAACAAAAAATGTAACTTCCTCAATCTGCTTATCTGTCACAGTTGCCCCTGATTATTTACAACCGTAACTTGTACTAAAGTTTCCTTCCTAAACCGTGTAGACTGACAAGATGTCAGTTTGTCGCTGATGTACCTGCGGTTGCGACAATCATTTGGAATTGGTTAAAGAATTTACACACCTGGGAGTCACCCCTTACTGTAATTTCCTATCGAGATCACATATTATAACTTTATGTCTGAGATTAAGGTATTTTGGTCATAGATTTTATTACCTGTAACAATTTTTGCCACTTCAGGTAATGACCATTTTTTCTTATTGTGAGGCTGTCCGAAATGGAGTTTTCGGAAATACTTTAGTCTCTGCATTGCCAAAAATTACCTGTACTTTTGCGCCCAAAGCCTCCCATTGGCCAAAAATGTGGTAAACGTTTCGTTGCGGTGCGAATATGATTCTTACTGAGCCGCAGTAGTACTGCGGCCTTTATTTGGTCCCCTAATGAATGTCTTTACATGAATTTGTCTGATTGTATTATTCCTGTAGCCTTTACGTTTCTCTCTGACTCCTCTGCTCTCCTACTGTGTTTCTAGACACTCCTAAAATAGATTCTGGACCTGTTAGTGTGCTGGACTAATCCCTATAGGTCTCTGGCTGATTGATGTAAGTAGCTCTTTGGATTCATTTTTACTTGCCAGAAATTGTCTCTTCTTTTACGCCCAGAACCTTGCATTCACCTGTCATTCCTTTACACAGTCTGCAGTTGCTAGCTTCAGTGTTAATCCCAATTTTCTGTAGGTATCCTTTCAGTGTACAATGCCCTACTAGAAGACCTCTTACCCTGCGAAGAAGATTTCTACTAAGCTGCAGTCTGTGTTTTTGATGGTGCGTTTAATCGAGTTCTTCCATAAATTTGGCTGTATTATTCCAATGTTTGCTCTTTGTTCTCGTGCTGTGCTTTTAGACACTCCTAGAACAGATTCTATATAAAGCCGATGATCCATTTCGTATTAACTCATCGACTTTTTCGTGTTACTTCGATTGTCGATCGAATATCCGGGCACCCACAACAAAGTGACTCTATTGGGGTCTCTCAGATTTACTTCGCGAATGCATTCTCAAATCAGCCTTGATTGTGTCTAAGCACTAGTACCCTCAGTATCGCCTGGCTGTCTGTTGCAATATAGATGTGCTTGTTTTGCGCTATCGGCTGCACAATGCAATACTATGTGTGTCTCTCCTTAAAAGAGTAGATTTCAGCTCCAGTCCCGTTTTCGGTTTTTGATCGTTTTGTAAACCAGATCAATTCTTATAACCTGTCTCTGTAATTGTATTGGTTCCGGCTTATCTCGTCAGTAATTTCCATCTCAAATTTCTGTTAAAAAGATATGTCGAAGCTATGTGGTCTGTTCTCATTACTAAAAGGTTGCTGTTCACATGATGGACAATATTATTGTGTCTCTCCCTACATATCTTCCACTAAGTAAGTCTTGCAATGTTAGAGATCAGTTGTAGATGTCCCATTCTTGCCTCGCCCATTATCATCAAATGAAGAGGAAGTAGATTCAGGACGCATTGAAGTTGTAGGGGTATTCATTGCTCCTGTAATTCCTAAATACACAAGCTTCTGTGTCTTGGTAAGTTCAGTTATAATTGTACCTTTGTTCATACCAGGGATGCGTAGTTGATCATGGGTTTGACCATCGTGATTCAGTACATCATATTAGGTTCTTGAACCCATGTCCTTTTCATTAACTTTTTTCTAGCTAACATGAGTATTGTCTCCGACATGATTGCTCCTCATTGTCCTCTCAAGCTGTCAATTCCCAGCGAGCTTGGAGTCTAGGATGACACCAAGGTATTTTACTCCTTCCGACAGCTTTATTTCTTCACTCCGAGGTTTTGGGGGCCCAAGATGATCTAAATTCCTTTTTTTCGTGAGTGTTACTGTGACCGTTTTAGAAGGATACTTAGACCTTCCTCTTTAGTCTATGCTTGTATAACTTGTACAACGTCCTGCATTTTGCCCCACACTACGCTGTTAGATTTACCCTGGGCGAAAATGACAAGATCATCTGCATACCCCAAGTGTTTATGTCTTTCACTGCTTTACTAGTGCCGCGTCCGCTCGTTCCACGGCAGAGGAGACAAAAAACCCGTTCTGCTTTGTTTTCGACTCGCGCCACCAGTGTTTCTTCCATGATGGTTGCATAAACTGATCAAGTGATCATAGCACGCTGGAGCGCCGTTATGCTTAAAATTAAGTTTGTGATAACGACTTGTTTGCAAGATGCAGGCGCAGGAATTCGTTGTTGCAGTCCAAGTACTACAGAACAGTACAATCTTGGATAGCAGACAACGATTTATCAGGCTAAAATCTATGTCATTGGAGTATGTAGTGAGAGATTTGAATAAAAACATCAGATACAAGTCATTAAAAAGTTAGTCACTGAACTTTTAGGCGGTAGCGAAGCTGGAGCTGTAAAAACAATATAAATGTATTGGAGGCTGTCATAATCTATTCCTAATCTGAGTACCTGAGCATCCACTCATTCAGCAGATACCTTTGCGAAAAAATATACTACAGGGTAATTTCAGGGCAGAAGCTCTGATTGACATAGCACCTATGGCAGCCAAGCAGCAAATCAATTTCTGGGCAAAACAGAAATTGACCCAGTATTGTAGCAATTGTTTGGTTTGGTGCATGTGATGGAGTGCATTTTATCTGAGCATGCCAGAACTAAGCAACTACTTACAAAAGTGTCAAACGCAACTATTTCTTTCTCTAGGTACAGGTCACTGTAGATTCAGAAAGCGCATACACAGAATCGGGCTCTATGATGAGACTACCACCATTATTGATAAATTAAAACGATACAGAAAAAAAAACATCCGTAAACCCCATGCTCCACTCAAGGGTACTCCATGATGAGACTGAATGCTGATTGTGTTTGGAGGACGAGGGGACAATTGAACACATTTTCTGCCACTATACTCACGCCATGAGGATTAGGTATTTGTTCTTTGGAAAGCTTATCGTTTCTCAAAAGACTTCAAAACAATTTCATTCAACGAGATTCTGAGCTACTTTAAACGCCTTGGTTTGTTTGGTTGAGACTTAAGATAATATCCGCTCTAAAATAGACCCAAGTGGCCGCAGTGTACGGGAAGATTAATCGATCCATGCGGATGTTATCTCTCCTAAATCTTAAATCCCAGTCCTTATTTTTTCATCTTTTCTTTCATTGAAATTGTCGGGAAAAACGGGTCATCGATGCTGTTTATATATGTTCTTTATTTATATACTCTTTTATACTACCCTAGATAATGTTTTTAATTCCCAACTTTTGGGCCGATGAAATTACTCTATAGCCAACCATTAAATACCCATACGTATTGCTGTGTACTGATTGTAATAATGAAAATGCAAAATGAAAAATTAAATTACCAAAATAAAAATGAATTACAAAATAGCAGCAATGAATTTAAAAATACATGTACTCACGCTAGCGTCTACCAAGGAACTGCCTGTTAAATCCTACCGCTGCGTACAACGTAGTCGTACAATTCACCGACAAAAATCAAATAGAATAGGCGTTAAACAATATGAGCAAATAAAAGGCATCTAAATGAATGAAATTAATTTTAAAAAAATGAACACTTAATTAAATAAATTATACAATTAACCCTTTAACTAAAAATATACAAACTAAACATTATTATGAAAATTTCTCGATACAATGATTCAGCAGTTTTAAGCAAATCAAATATGCAACACAAAATACACTCGCGGTAATGTGGTTGCCACAGCAGTATGTACAGTCGCCGACATTATTATTTAGCACTCGAACGAATGGCTCGACGCTTTGATCGGGCTAAATATTAATGTCGGTGACTGAACATATAATGCATTTAAATAACGACAGTTAATATATTAAATAAAACAATCGATAATTATTATATTCTATAATCGCAATAGGCTAACCTATTTTGCGCCGTCTTTATCACTAAAACTTTGGCCTTTTTATTTACAAATATTCATATACAAAATTTACATTGACAAAATCCTTTTATGACCATTACTCTATTACGGTATGACCATGATAATACATTATTATCTAAACTTACACATTGTAAACATTGTAAAAACATATTCATGTGCTTATCAAACAACTGCTAGCGGTGGGGTTCACTAAAGATTCTTCCGTTAACACTACACACAACAGTACAAATGATTAATGATTTATGTATTTGCACAAAGTAAAAATAAAAAATACAGTAAAATGTATTATTACCTGATATAAACAAGTAGTAAATTATTTTTAAGAGTTATGTAATTTTCCACAAAAATTGGTAGTATTCCAACTTTTTAATTAAATTTCCTTAAACATATTATTTTTACATGTAGTAATTTTGCTAAATTGACTAAAATTTTGATATGTAAAGAATGTGCAGAATAGGTGATATATTTTCACCTACAGACGAGATGTAAATTCACTAAGATTCTTTTTCGGTAGAAATATTAACAAAATAATTACTAATATATACACATATTTTACATTGACGATTGTCGGAAAGGTAGGTATCTTTAAGTGTCAGGACTACCACCCGAAGTAATTTTTGTGAAAATATCATCCATTTATATGTTGATCTTTGGTCTATAATTTGGTTAGGATTAGTGATAGCTTCTTAAATAATTAATACTATAATTAGTTTTATAATATTTTATAGTTTATATTTAAGAAAGTTTTTTAACAAAATTTGCTAATTGGAATTTAAATTTAAACTTAATATTAACCCAACTCATTTTATTTCGTATTCACAGTTGCAGAAGGCTAATAATTTAAGTGAAACCGGTAGTGAAAAAATAATTTCAATGTAGTAAATAAATTACAATTTTAAATTGAACTAATTAGGAAGTACTTAATAGAACACTTCACTTATCATTATCTATTGAGTTTGAGTAGTGTCGTATGGAGGAAAATGAAAATTATGCCAAGAATTTCCGCAGTGCCAAATATTTAATGTTGATATAATGTAAAATTAATGCAAATAAGTGCTAAATTACATATGTCTAACCTCACAAGTGTTTAACATAAAACCACATCGCTTGCATTTGAGATGAAATGTGGATTTAGGTAATTGTTGAACGATTCCAGTGCAGGTATTTTAAAATAACCTCTTAAACGTATAAAAGTAAAATAACAAAACATTCAAGGGATCTGGATCTAGCTATTCGGGGGTGAATTCCGATTCAGATATGAGGATCTTTATTTTATCAGACAGCACTACTTACATTATGTATTTTTATCCCGTCTGTATATAATTTATTAATTATCTATCGTTGCCTTACCATAGATACACAGTCTCTTGTTGTTATTTTGTCATTAGCCCTTTTTAAAATATGTATACAAGAATCAAAAATTAGTATGTTATATAATCAATGTTCATGATGATTTTCGTTATTATTATAATTGCGTAATCAACAGACAATAAAGTCTAAAATTTACGTAATAAATGGCTATGAAACTGTGCGCGTAGGTATATATTTTTGGCCTCGTCAATTGTAAACAAAGCATTACCTATAAGCCAACGTTAGGTTACAGACACAGTAGCCCGCACTACTTTTCTCTCATTTCACAATTACTTCTAATATAAAATATAACTTCCTTTAATTAAGTTAAAGAGAAAATACATCTAATGTTATGTTTATTGTTATTGATGAAAAAGAGGTGTAGTTGTCAAATTGCAGTGGTGTCAATTTATTTTTGCATATATCCCAGCTGTGATCGTACTTGGCATTGTTGATCAGCGTACGAACCTCGTCTCGTAGATTCTCTAAGTTCCTATTTCACCACTTGCAAGGACAGTTTTTTATGTATACTGGCTACCATAATAGCCTCATGCACTTGATTCGCGACCAATTCTAACCTGTCTATATCTCCCACCACAGGGATGTTGCATATCCTTGCCAGTTTGTCTCTCTAGAATTTCTGTACTTGATGGCCTCGGTGAGAGTAATTTTTTTGGTTGAATCTTATGTGTGGATGATCTGAAGACGATGGTTCTTCCGACATATCTCTTCACAGCGATCATCCTTCCAGCGCATAGCATAACATCTAGTACAGTAAATCAAACAAAAAGTCTAGTTCCTCACAATCCTTGATCTACTTCCTGAATTATTAACTGACACAGAGTCAAATATGTTATATATATATATATATATATACAATATATATATAATATATATAGATATACATCCCTCTATCATATGACGTCTTTTCACCGAACCGCGTTTATTGCGTCACCTGATAGCGCAATATATATTGAAGTTTGACGATTGGATTGTAATAAGGGTTGTCCACATATAACGCTGTACACTTCTATATTTTTCTATCGCGTTCATAGTTTTATTCCCCATTATGAAATTAATGTGACGTCCTTTCAGTATGTCGCTCATGTGACGTCATGGGTATGCACGCTATGTTTTCCGCTTTATAGCAACCACGAAATACTTACTTTCATAATACCGTTAGAATGAACTCCGCCATGTTGCCATATCTATCTATTTTTTACAGCCCCATTTGATTATGATTTTACTAAACGTTTGGTTATTTCTTAATATTCTATATGTACCATCAAATACAAGAGCCTACACTACAAGGCGCAATCTCCGGCAAAATTTATTGATTAAAGCCATTATTTATTTAATTCTTATTTTAATCTGTTTTCTTCAAATAAAAGCTCTTTTTGTTTTTGTTTTTTGAATAATTATGTATACGTTTATACTATTTTTAGAATCAGAATTTTTTCTACGTACAAATAGTTACATTTTATGAGGGTCACACAATAATATTTCCAAGATACTAATGTAATAGTCACACGAAATTGTTGTTACTTGTGCTCTGCCTTGCCGATATTTTTGATTGCTTATCAGTTGTTATTTTTTGACAATCAGCGTCGCTGTTGAATTTTCTGTGAGTTAGTTTTAAGTTTTAGTGTGTTAAAAATGGTTCACTTAACAGAAAAGAGCAAATTTAATATTTTTGTCATAATAAGATATGGTGATCGAAAATTTACGCAAGCAAGAAGTATGCATATTATTCAATAACGTCTATTCTAACCGAACTGCTATTACGCACACTTTCCAAATTTATTGAAAAATACGCATCTAAATACACATCCGACCGCAAAGGAAAAGTCTAAGACGGGAGACCAAAAATGCTACTGGTGGTGATGCTGCATTAAATATTTTGCTGGCGGTGAACGAACGACCCCGGACATCGTGCAATGATCTACAACGTGACTATAATATTTCAGAACGATTTGTTCGTAAGTGTTTAAAAGAGAAATTACATCCATAAAAGTGCATTAGTCTAAGAACTAAGGGCAGATGATTTCGATAGAAGACTGCGATTTTGTGAAATCATGAGGGATGCGTTCCAAACAAATTCGGATTTCTGAAACAACATTTTGTTTTCTGACGAAGCCACAAAATTATGTTAAATGAATATGTTAACTAACAGAAATAATTGTCGATATTAGCTCAGGAAAACCCTAAATGGCTAATAGAAGCTCACTCTCAACGTCCTTAGAAAGTTGATGTTTAGGCAGGGATTATCATGCTAATATTATTGAATCATCTATGGCACGTTACCAATGGAGAAACTTTTATTGACCCAAACGTAGTTCCGACATTACAAGCTATTTATCTCAATTACAATAATCTCTGGTTTCAACAAACGGGGCTCTTCCACACTCTGGTTAGAGGTCAGAAATTATCGGAATAATTTTTCCCAGCCTATGGAGTGGACGAAGTGGGCAGTAAAGTGGCCGGCCAGAACTCCAGACTTAAACCCTTCTGACTTTTTGGTATGGGGTTACATAAAATATAAAGTTTATGGGGAGCGGCTAATATCTCCGAATTAGAAATATCTATATATATATAAAACTACAATATCCAAAAATTATAAATTTATTACTACTATTACTCTTTACTGAAATAGAATAAAATTGATCACATTAGATTTTGTATAGGCAAATAAAATGAAATACGTGCCAAAAAAAAATGCAACAGATCGAAGGAGGACACTCACAAAGCTGGAATCTTGACAAAACAACTGGCTGCTTGTAAAAAATCGCTGATAATCATATCGCCCATACCTGTCAGAACTTCATAAACGAAGAGGAAGCTGAAATTCTTCCCTGGCCTGCTCGCAGAATAGGACGTTTCAGCGCCGCCGTTTCATCGCCGCCGTTTCAGCGCCGCCGATTCAGCGCCAGGACATTTCAGCGCCGGGACATTTCAGCGCCGGCCAATTCAGCGCCGCATTATTGAATGGTTAAACTATAGATAACTTAATGATTCATAACTTAGTGATCTTAACTTAATCATTCATTCTTATGAAGAATTTTTGTACGACGTATATTGGTGGCAGGGATGTTTCGATGCGGCCGTTCGAAGCCGGAACGTTTTGACGCCATATGCAGTGCCAGTTGAATTTGATTTGAACGTATGATACACAGATATCTAAAACGTTTGATTTTTTTTAACATTGGAAAGGATAAGAGGAGAGAGGAAATGATTTTTTTAAATGATTTTTTCTTTTTGTCGAAATATCATTTTTTTAAACATTGGATGGGGTGACAGGGGAAGGTAATGATTATTTAAATGATATTTTTTGGGGCAATTGTTCTTTTTAATGATTTTTTTCTTTTTTTTTTTAAATATCTGGATAAAGGATGCATAAGAAATGTTTGAAATCATATTTTTTCTAACATTGGAAGGAGGGAAGGGGGAGTATATTAGCTTTTTTTAATGATAGTTTTTCTTCTTTTTCTTTGAAACATCGAGAGAGAGGATGCGTTAGAAACGTTTAAATCATATTTTTTCTAACATTGGAAGGAGGGAAGAGGGGGATATTATTTTTTTTAATACAATTTTTTTCGAAACATCGAGAGAGAGGATGGATTGGAAATGTTTCAAAAATTTTTTTAACACGGGGCGAGAGGAGAGGGGAATGTTTTTCTAATTGTATTTTTTTTTTCTTTTTTTCAAAACATAGAGAAGACAGATCAGAAATATTTCAAATCATATATATTTTTTTAACATTGGAAGAGGGAAAGGGAGGGGGTAAAATGTTTTTTAAAGATTTTTTTTCTCTTTTTAAAAACGGGAGAAGACGCATTAAAAAAGTTTTAAACCATTTTTTTTAATATTAGAAAGGTGGACGGGGAAGGGTATTAGTTTTTTAATTTTTTTTTCTTTTTTTCCGGAACATCAGAAGAGAGAGGATGCGTTAAAAAAAGTTTCAAATCATAAACATTGTCATTAAAAACACTAATGCCCCTTCCCCTCCACCTCTTCCAATATAAAAAAATGATTTAAAACATTTTTAATGCGTCTCTCCCGTTGTTAAAACGAGAAAAAAATATCATTAAAAACATCTAGCCCCTCCCTTTCCCCCTTCCAATGTTAAAAAAAATATATTGATTTGAAACATTTCCGATCTGTCTTCTCTTTCTATGTTTCGAAAAAAAGAAGAGAAAAATACCATTTAAAAAAACATTCCCCTTCCTCTCTCCCCTTCCAGTGTTAAAAAAAGTCTTTTGAAACATTTCTAATGCATCCTCTCTCCCGATGTTTCTGAAATTATCTTAAAAAAAATAATTCACCCCTCTCTCCTCCTTCCAATGTTAAAAAAAATATGATGCAAAACATTTCTAATGCATCCTATCTCTCGATGTTTCGAAAAAAAGAAGAAAAATTATCATTAAAAAGCTAATATACCCCTTCCCACTCCCCTCTTTCCAATGTTAGAAAAAAATATGATCTAAAACATTTCTTATGCATCCTTTATCCAGATGTTCTAAAAAAAAAGAAAAAAAGATATCATTAAAAAAGAACAATTCTCATCCCTCCCATTCCCTCTTTCCGGTGTTAGATAAAATATGATTTGAAACACTTGTAATGCATCCTCTCCGATGTTTAAAAAACAAGAAAAAAATATCCTTAAAAGAAATATCCTCTGCTCCCCCTTTCCTCCTTCCAATGTTAAAAAAAAATATGATTTGAAACATTTTTAATGTATCCTCTTCGAATGTTTAAAAAAAAAATTGCCTTCCCTCCGCCTTCCAATATTAAAAAAATATGATTTGTAACATTGCTGATTCATCCTTACGATGTTTCGCAAAAAAGAAAATTATCACTTAAACAGTCACTTTCCAACATAAAAAAAATATGATGATTGTGATGTGTCTCTCTCCTGATGTTCAAAAAAATCTCTGCATCATATGTTTAAATCAAATTCAACTGGTATTGCATCTGGCGTTAACACGTTCTGGGGTCGAAACGTCCTAGAATCTAGACCGAGGAAAAACACCAGATAAAATAAACTCTTATTGAGTAAGATATTTAATTTATGTTTTTTCTTTAGATGTAATCTGAAAAAAAATATTATCCTTAAAACAATTTTCTATTCATCGAAGCTCACGACTCCAGTTGCATAGGATCTCATTATTTTACTTAATCAAGACTATGTTTATAGACAGAAAAAAGGAGTGGTAATCACAATAAATTCGGAAAATGTTACATATGTAGTTTGCAACCAATACACATGGTACAAAAATTCTCCATAAAAATGAATCATTCAAGTTATCCATAGTTTAACGTTCAATAACGCGACGCTGAATCGGCTGGCGCTGAAATGTCCGGCGCTGAAACGTCCGGCGTTGAAATGTCCTGGCGCTGAATCGGCGGCGCTGAAACGGCGGCGATGAAACGGCGGCGCTGAAACGTACTAGACCCCTGCTCGCTCACCGGATTTAAACCCGATCGAGGATGTGTGGGATATGATAGGTTGCTGCTACATAAGACGTTTACCATAAGCAGCAAACACCTTCCAGGAACTATCGTCGACATTTACATTATGCCTGGAATGAGATCCCATAAGATACGATTGATCATCTCATTCAGATGTAACATTTTGATTGATAAATTTTTGCTAATTGTTGGTATTTTTTTCTAATTGCTATGATTTACTACTGAAAACTAGTAGTTATGAAATACTACTTGAAACTTCAGCCTTATAACTCTTTTAAGGTGTTGCAATTTTTTGGCACACAGTTTACATCTATAAATTAATTCCAGATTCTTTGTTGTTGTCCAGATGGAATAAAATCTCTGTATTTTCTCAATTTATCACATGGATAAAGTGAAAGAAAAATATCAACACTATTGTAATGATATTCATACAAATTAGTATAATAAGCATTCGTGACGAGGACAAATTGTTAGTCTGATGGACCGAATATTATCGTAGGATGTATATAATGTGGATTTTCTAAATAAACTGCTGTAATATTATAGAAGTGTGTAGTAATATTGTGTAAGAAATAACCTTCTTTTCTTTTAAAATTTACTTTAATAACAACAAACAAACAGATCTATTTTCATATTAAAATTAAACAATGCAGATAAAAAAACAATCTGCCACCATCGCCTTCTCTGCTCTGCTATCAACCTCTCAAAACTAAAGTTTCCTACAATTGTTAATATATTTCAATACTTAATATCTAGTGCTAATACAAGCAGCAATCCCAATGCGAAATGTAATTACTTTTAAAAATTGGGGAGGGTAATGGGATAAAGAATTGTTGTACATGTTTATAATGCAAACATATTTATTAAGGTCGTCAAGAATTAATAACTAATAGTAGACATTTAATCAAATTTATATATAATAAGTTTTAATATGATCCTTTAGGTAAACCCGGATCATACTCATGTAGATCTTCTAATGTCATAACGTTGGTTAGATATTTGGCGATAATTTGTACTCAAAACATAAGTGTAGTTTAATTGTAATTGTTACACATAATTTGTTACAAAAACAAAATGTCTTTGTTGTTGTAAAACGTTATTCTGAATTCTGTCATTAATAAACATTTTTGTCATGCGATATCTATTCGAATTTGTTTATTTTTTCAAATCTTATTTATAAACAAAGATTACACCTCAAGAAAATGCATGAAGAAACTTACATACCTGCTTAGAAACTATAATGACATTTAGAAACAGTTCTATGTGTATGAAAATGAGTTAAACATATACTGATGTAAAGAATACATCTTCTGATGAATAATATTTAAAATAGTTTAAAGTATAATAATTTCAATATAAAATAAAAAGGTGGAACAAAATACTAAAGCTATAAAGGAGATTGTCTAGAACTGCGGCTTCACAATTCTACTAAGATATTTAATACCTATTTCATAGTTTTTATATAGTTCAGAAACTTGTTGGACTGTTATAGAACTGCGAACCAATATAGTCCATTTATTTCCTGTATCAGCTTGGGCTTGTGATAATTTTGTAGTCTATGCGTTTTGATTTCTTATTTCATTACACTTACACAACACTTTTGGTTAGCGTGGACAACTTTACACATGACACTATTCCGTTTGTTATGATGAGTGTAAAATTCACTGAAAGATACTGTGCGTCAATTTTCCGTATATTCAACCCAACAAGGTACTACTGGCTGTTATTTTTGAAGTATAGCATTGGATTATTTCGATGACGGTTGCTTTTCAGATGTTTGCACAATGCGCATACGTTAAATTTCATTGCCCTGTGTACGCGACAACTTTCACTCACGAGATGCAGCCAAACGGTGAAAAAGCTAAAGATACAACCTGTAACCCGCATAGGTATAATACACACGCGCATGTTAAGGAAAACGAATTACCAATAAGAGCAGAACTGCTGGTCACACCACCCGATTGTTCACGAATTTAACGAAATGGAACATTTATATCTTAAAAAATTATAATTTAATTTTTTATAAGAAATATGAATGTGTTTGAAAATAAGAACTAGAGAACTGCTCCAAAATGTCTAATATTTTGCTATACGGGTAGTACGAGAATCCTTTCATACAAAATCGCTGTAATAACTAACAAAAGCATCTATTCTGGATACTATTTACGTTTATTCAAATTTGAAAAAAAAATACATCTGTATGTAAACTAGAATGAAATTAAACAACCTAAGTTACTAAGTAAGGATTGCCCTAAATTGATTTGACTGATTGAAAAGATATATATTCTTTTTATTAGCTAAAACTGTTTCTTTTATTCATAATTTACAAATCAAAAAAAAAAAAATACTGTAAAGGAAAACTATTATTATATTTTGTATAGTTCTGGAGTGAATTCAATTTTTCTACAACTCGAGAAATGGCCTTGGATTAATTATTATTACTTTTTGGGGCATGAAAGACAGTGAATTAAAACATGTTTGTAGTACATTATGTTTCTGTAACATCCCGATGTTGTGGAAATAATGTAAAGGAGATGAAGCGAGCTGCGAGTTCTGCGGAGTCGGCTAGAATAACATACTACAACCTAAGCATTTTTAAAACTCATAATACAACCATACCGATGCAAAATTAATAGACGCTAACACCCCTCCCTAAGCTATCAATGGCTATAACTACGCATGCAATGTTGTCAGAGCTACGGACGTCCCATACGCCGAAATATTATAAACATTATTTTAGGATTGGACGTCCATACGCGGGAAAGGATGTCATAATTTGTATATTTGGGGTATAATTAACGAAATTCCGCAGCGCCACACTACAGTATTTCGCCGAATAATTAATTACACAAAACTTTTATCGGGGCACAAAATAACGTCCAGCTAAAATCGTTTTACAAGGTCAAGGCAGTCAGTACATACATTTAGCATAGAAATGTTTTGTGGCGTCCATATACGGACGTCATATGACGGTGGACGCCACATGCAATGCACCCAACAATGTGTGGACGTCGTATTATCGAAAGGACAAAAATATATATATATAGTATATATATATATATAATATATAGATATTTACTCCCGCTAACTATTTTGCTTCCTTTCATAACGCGGTCGTAGTGCGTCCCAGGAGGAGCGTAGTTAGAAGCAATTTAGTGACGTATATTGAACCGGGAAAAATGGATAACGGCGATCACTTTTTTTATCGCTGTAGCTTTAAAATGAAATTATACGATTTTTTTATTCTACGCATTTTTTGCTTCCTTACATTTGCCTATCTATTTTGCGTCCACTGCGTATATTTTTAGACAAATTGCTAACTATTTTGCGTCCGATGTATATTTTTTTGTATAAAGTTGTAAGTATAATGCGTCCGCCCGTTGCCACATGTTGGTCGAAATAACGTTATAGGAAGCAATATAGCATATTTAAGGATATCAATATAAATTGTATTTTTGTGTTCTTTCGTGATGGGACGCAATTAGTCGAAGTAAAGTATATATCGCCAGTCGGGAACAATATATGAAGTTTGGTCTCATTTGATAGCTAACTGAATTGAAAATCATGTTAGCACCGTTTTTTAATGCTTAAGAATTATTTTGTATGTGTAAGCTGATAAAAACATAATGAGTGTTGAAAAATAAAATCTTATTTATGATTTCTAATTATTATGGTTTAAAGCAATTTTATGCTTGTCTGGGAAATATTTGGTAGAAGTAAATACCTTGGAACTGATTTTCCGTGAATCGAAGCCTTGAAACAAAATATACTTACTTTCCTGGAAGTATTTGACAAATGAAAGAACTGCTAAGAAAATATCACCAATTACAAACTTCTTACCAGCATCATTTCAGAACTCATGTAGAGGGCTTTGAAACCGACAAAAGGGTGGTGTGCAAAGAAAAAGCTAAAGATTCATCCTGTGAACATCACACTAGTTTCCTTCACGAAAAGAAGAAAGCTGGATGACTTAAACCACTAACTCTTCATAACGAAAAGATACAATATAGATAATAGCAAATGGTATTAATGATAACCCTTAGAATAATGGTAAAACATTGGAATTGACATCTGGTAAGTCTTTTGTTAACCCATGGCTCCCTGATTTGGTGGGCACCACACAGAGGCAGACGACTATTAAACTCGCAAAGAGACAAAGATTAGCTTGCTTGTGCATCACTGGAGCTGCATAAATCTGCTACGGAAACTATACCAAATCTGCTCCCTTTATTTACATTAAAGGGACGGCAAGAATGGAAACATATAGATACTCCTAGGAATGTCAGAATAACACAACAAAATTTTATCTTTGAAATGGGCAGTGATACAATGACGCTCAAAATCTTCTTCAAGATTATCTTGATAGGTGATGGTTGGACAGCAAAACCCAAACTGGTATGCAAAGCTGATCAATATCCTATCCGACAATCGAACGCACTAAAGCAGTATTCTATCAGGTACCTTAAACTAACTTGGAATTGCTTGGTAAATCTTAAGCTACTGACTAAACTCAATAAAGTTACTTTGGTGTCAGTGCCAGGGCATAAGGGCATACCATGCAACGAACTTGCGAACGCTAGCAAGGACTCTTCAATAATATTGATTGGATCTGACCCAGCTCTCGAGATAACCTAAATAATCCAAAAGAGACACTAGGCTCACACAAACAGCGTAAGGACAGACACACAAAAAACGAATGATGAGGCAACCATCCAGGCATTTAACAACGGATGTGCTGGCTATCAACCGAGTAGAGCTTGGAACGGTACCGGATCTATGAAGATTCTTTTAAGATGGTCCTGTATGTAGACTATGCAACAAGGAGGAGAAGGTAGCCCACCACGTTGCTTTCATCAACTTGAAAGCTGATCTGTCGGAAAAAAAAATACCACACCGGCTGCTAAGCCTAGTTAAGGGGATTAACACCTCTTTATGCAAAGAAATACACTATCTACGGAATAATACAATAGGTGGTGTTATCCGATAAGGATAGGAAGATGACCTATATTCAGTGCTCAAATCACTCAGTTAATCTATTCGATCTACGTATTGTAATAGTGCGGATTTACCTGAAATTTACGCTTGTTTTTATTAAAATCTTTACATTATTCTCTGTATATCTACTAGTGCTGCGAATCGAAACCCGTTTTATGTGAAACCGGTTTTGGATGTGGCAATTAATCGCTTTCAAATCAGAAAGTGTAACCGGGTAACCGGTAAAACTGGTTTCGAAACCAATACCGGTTTTCAAAACCAAAATCGGTTTTTAAAATGGGAAGACAGGTATTTATAACGTAATTAACTTCAAAAATGCACACGTTTTTTTTTTATCTCAGGTTGTAAAGCCGTTTTTTACTGAAAATCGATTAACCGGTTTTTGATATCTGGTGATTTCTGCAATACTAATATCTACCGTTCTTAAAATTTGTCAATATACAAAAAAAATCTGTTTTAACCAAAATTGTACATCCATACCAAGATATCATATTTGCATTTGAAATTATTTGGTGTATTATGCTCAAATGTCCAGTACATGAACATTTGACCATAATAACGATGTTGTATACGCCATAGGTCCAGAAAGATATTGTAATAATAAATTTTAATGATTAAATAATTATTTTTTTTTATTTTATAAAAATATAAAAGTCGAATCGTTTGGGAATTATGTAAGACTTAAATCAAGCCAGCCACAAAATTCCACCGAATCAACTTCAGTTAATTACAAATGGCTACAAAAATAAAGAATTAAAAATCAACAAAATCTTATATCCGCTGTATTCGGTAAATACTCCTACATTAACAGTAATCTGTCCCTATTGTTTGCTTTAACGTGTTAAATTATATCTTGATATAAAGCCGGAACATATATTTTCAAGAAATATGCATCTCATATTTTTCTTATTATGAAACGGGCATTCCCCGCACTATATATCACAACAACTTTTAAAAGCTGTGCAAATGGAAACATTATGATTATAGACCCAGCATAACGTACGGAGCAGTAGTATGGTGACCAAAAGTGCAGCAAACGGAGGCGGTCAAAATGCCAAGTGGCGTACAAAGACTAGCGTCTTTACGTACTATGGGTGCAACGTGATCGATCCCCACCACTGCAATGGAAATAATTCTAAACCTGCCACCGCTATATATTTACACAAGGAACTGCCAGGTCTATAGTATATAGCATACTCAAGCAACAATAAGTAAATCGCACAACGTTGACTATTGAATAAACTTAAGAAGGCACTCTTTGTGGGGATGCCATGCGATGCCATGTTTCAAAAATTCAACCTTGATAAAAAAATATCAGATTATAATACCAGAAGGACCCGAACAGGCGTTCCAGTGAGAGCGGACTCAAAATGGTATACAGACGCCTCTGGAACAGGCTACGGCATAGGAGCTGGAATATATGTAAAGAAGCCTAGAAAGACTCTTACGGTAAGCTTCAGCAGAGATAAAACGGTGTAGTTAGGCGAAGGTTGTTGCAATTCATCATTGTGTCAGAGAAATAGAACCAGCCCACACTTAAGGCGTTAGTTCCGTAAGTGCTGAGTCTAAGTTGATTTGGGACTGTGTAGGCGCCCTAAATGAGGTGCGTACCCGATCAACATCGGCTTAGGTCCCCAACCAATCGAACGTGAGGAAAATGAGAGAGCGGATGATCTTTCCAGGCGCAGCTTGTCAAGGTCATTCGTGAGAATTGGTCCTTCTTTTGGCAATACCAAATCGCAAATTCATTTATTTATTTATGACCAACATTTAGAGCTAGCCACGCGTTGGGCTACATTCCTAAGGCTTGGAGAGATACTAGGGTTGTGTTCATTCCGAAACCTGGAAAGGACACATACTACCATCCGAAATCATTCAGACCAATTAGTCTCACATCTTTTATGCTGAAGGCTATGGAAAAAATTATGCACCTAAACATTACAGAAGGAGCACTTGCTAGATATCCTCTGCATCCTCTGCAAAGAGCATACCAAAGGGGCAAATCAGGAAAGGCTGCCCTGCATAGTTTGGCGGGAGGACTCGAAAGGAGCCTATATCAAAAGGAAGTTGCCCCTGCAGTATTTTTAGACATCGAGGGCAAACACATCAACGCCCTCGATCAACCGATCTTTAATGGATCGAAACATTGACCACACGACTAGCAGGTGGCTTGACTGCATGCTAAGAGGCTGAGTGATCTATGCCAAGATGCTAGATAAAAATATCGCCATAACGACCACTAGAGAGTGTCCTCAAGGGGGAGTACTGTCACCGCTGCTGTGGAGCTTGGTCGTGGAGGATCTCGTCAGATCATTAAACGACAAAGGAATATGGCCGCAGGGGTACGCTGATGACATTATCATCGTAGCTAGAGGAAAGTTCCCGGGCGTGGTGGCGGGCGTCATGCGTAATGCACTGCGAATGGTGGAGGAATGGTGCCTTTCACAAGGACTCTGAGTTAATCCACAAAAAACAAAGTTGGTTGCCTTTACCAATTTAAGGAAACTCAGTGACCTAGGCGGCGTTAGACTGTTTGGGTAGGAGTTACAATTAACCAAGGAAGTAAAGTATCTGGGTGTTACCCTCGATGCGAAACTGAGCTGAAAAAATCACTTAGTCGAAACAACGACCAGGGCTATGCAACTATTCTGGCGCTGCAGGAGAGTTGCTGGCAAAACCTGGGAATTAAAGCCGAGGGTGATCCATTGGCTATATACTGCCGTAATAAGACCAGCGATAACATACGGGACAGTAGTCTGGTGGAAGAGGACAGAAGTGTCCCCCGCAGTGAAACTGCTAACCGCTGTCCAGAGACAGGCATTGCTGGGTATCACTGGTGCAATTAATCGCTTCTTTGGAGACCATTGTGGGCCTCTCCCCGCTGGAGCTTTATGTAAGAACGGAGGCAATGAATGCGATCCTTAGACGGAAGGCAAACAACCTGTGGCATCCTAACTTCAGGGAGGGAGGACACACCTATACTACGGGCACGATGCTGGGCGAGCCATTGCTGCAAATGCCCACGGACAGCATGACACCCGAAATTATCTTCACTGAAAAGGTGAAAATCCCCATACCGAACAGAGACCAGGCTCGTAGTGAGATCACTGCTAATGATAACTGGTTCACGGACGGATCCAAATCCAGTCAGGGCACAGGAGCCGGTATTTGTGGGCGCAGTCCTAATTAAAGGATTTATATAAGCCTGGGAAAACATACAACGGTCTTCCAGGCAGCGGTATTCGCCCTTGCACCCTGTGCAAAAATGATTGCAAAAGGGGGCTACATGAGAAGGAAAATTAATATAATGACACAGCCAGGCTGTCATTAAGGCAGTCTCGAATCCCGTAACTAGGTCAAAACTAGTTAGAGACTACAAACAATCCCTCAATGCACTGGCACGAGACTACACGGTGTCTCTGATTTGGATGCCGGGACATGAGGATATAAAGGACAACGTAATGGCCGACGAACTAGCCAAGAGGGGCTCTAAGAGACTCTTCAAGGGGCCAGAGCCCGTATGTGGGATTACTTAGGATTCCGCAAGAAGGGAGATCTGGATCTGGTTAGAGAAAGAAACTACAAAAAAATGGAGGCCGACTGAAGGTCAACTCCATACCAAAGCGCTGATAGAGGATGGGAACGTTAGTTTCTCCGATAACCTACTCAGGCGCAATAAGAAAGAAGTTAAAACCATTACTGGGTTGGTAACTGGACAATGTCCCCTGAAAAAGCATCTATACAACACAGGCCGGGTAAGCGAACCGTGGTGTAGGAGATGCAAACTACAGGAGGAAATGAGTTTACATGTAATCTGCACATGTGAGGAACTGAAGGTACTCAGGCAGAAATATTTCGGGAGAGATCTATTGGAGCCCTCGAAGGTTCTCAAGTTCCCACTGGGCAAGATACTGAGCTTTATAGAGAACACCAAGCTGCTCAAGTTTAAATAAGAGAATTAATAGGGATGGTACAATGAGCACCTAGCTCAAGTGCGCGGACATTAATGGCCACCCTAACTTTAATGAATGAATGAATGAATATGACCAACATAATAAACCTACAGGGAGTCACATATATATACATAAACAGCATACTAAAAATTAACAATTGAGATATCTATAAACAATAACAAATGTCCTCTAAACCTACAGACTAACAGCTAGGAAGTAAACGCATGATGAGTCCAGAGAATAGTGGCAAAAGTGACCAGGAGAGAGACAGGCAAAAGTATTTCTAAAGGAACAAAGGCGTGAATTTACTAGAGACATACTGAGTAAAGACAGGAAGACTGTCAAAATGGTAGTAGGTCTGCTAACTGGTCATTGCAAATTAAACAGGCGTATGTACAACATTGGCCTGGCAGATGATGCTATTTGCATATTTTGTCAGGAGGAGTAAAAAAAACAGTAGATCTAATTAAGAGAGCAAAATTAGAGTACGTCTCCTAGAAAAAAAGGTGACCGCATAGATCTAAAAAGGTTGCGGTGAAACCTGTCCGTCGGCCACCTTAACCCTAACCGAACTTAACCTATGTATCATGAGGTCGATGCAAGGAAACACTTTATTAATGTTTAATTGATGTATCGACAAATGTAGATAGCAAAGATAAAAAAGTGTGTGCTTTAATGAAGAAGCATCCTCAGAGTTTAGTACCATCCTAGAAATCAGATACTCAAGCTAAATGCAAGTTTTTGAATATTTGAACTGAAAATCTATTTTAAGTGTTGATTGCCCCACTTATTGGATAAGCAAGACCATGGCATATTTTATTTTGGTGGAGGCGCCAGGTATACTTCAAGCTTTGCAGTTCTTCCGTACTGTTACTTATACCATAATCAATTGAGAAAATTGTAAACAAAGTATAGCCGATTTCACTTTCCCGTTTGGCAAAGTGTTCTGAGATTGAAGTTATGTTTTTTATTCTAATTGATCTGTTATGTAGTCTGTACATAGCCGAGACTGTAGTACAAGAGTGAATCCGTCATATGATATCCATTTTCTGGAATTTCTTTACTGTAACTTAAAGATAGTCATTGTGGCTAAATTTGATTTTGTAATTTTTAAGTTCTAACACAAAAAACAATAATGGTAGATAATCCATGACATTCTATTGAACAAAATAAAGTAATGGGGGAAACCTAACTGAAAATTAATGTAGAGTTATTAAAAAAAGAATGCTGGAAGAGAAACGGTAGCATAAGTTAAACATTATTTATTTCTGGTAAATATTACATTTTTGTAAAGAAAACATCTATAAAAAAATCAAAGTCACGGCATCTCTTACTAAACCGACAATTTTCAAATGCTTCACAATGTATTCACTAGGCAAAGGAAAAGAAACACTTCTAACATTTTTTTTTTAAATTGTGTCATATATATGCCTACTGATTTACAATCACTAACCTCATCGGTTCTTCTATATGTGTGCGACGTTGCCAAAGTAGAAGGAAGCAAAATAATGCGCGGTATGTAATAAAAATATACGGCATGAGTATATTATTTGGCTCTATCGGCATTTCTGTGAACTAAATTATACATAAATTTTACATATGACGCACTATTTTGCTTCCACCTATTTTCCATCTTAGATACTAAACGGGTTGGAATAAAAATATGAGAAAAAAACTGGCAATGGTGGTGCATGACCAACGGGCATGTACGGACATTTTTTTTTTCTTAGCGGTTTACTCGATTAATAAGGCCGAAACTATTTTGCGTCCGGTATCGGACGCAAAATAGTCGAGGACGCAAAATGTAATGTAAAATGGCAATGCATGGACGCAAAAATAGTGCGTGGATAAATATATATATATATATTATATATATATATATATATATAATATATTTACATCTCTCTATCTTTAGAGCGTCCGTACTGAAAAACCTGTTAGAGCGCCCACTTGCTGGTTTCATGTAATTGACCACTTCTTTGCGTTATATATATTGCATATCTGTAACAAGCTGTTAATAATAGAAAAACGACAAATATTAATCATTAAAATTTACAAATTGATACTCCACCGACAGTGAAGCGTCCTTACATTAAGTCGTATATGAAGCGCCCGTATTTTTTCCTACCAATTTTCATTCTTTAACACTTCAAGCGCGCCAAATGTATACTTGGATCATTCTAACCATCATTGGAGCGTCTGGCAGTGTTGCAATTTTGAAACTTAGAATTAGCCCATATGTCATGTTAATATCATACGGCCGTGTCTGTATTTTTATATTAGCGTGATGTTATATATTATTATATAATTTTATTAAAAAGTATGATACCACAAAAATAAGCATGCTTTAATATCATGTAATAAGTAACTAGTAAATAGCTCTTGACAAAACAGGCATTATTTATACTGAGTGAGTTTTTTATCTTGAGACAACGGAATATCTCTAAAACACTGCATCAAATCAAAAAAAGATGAATAAGATTTTTTATAATGTAGGGAGCTCACTGAATCGTGCCGAACTCGATCCCCTCGTAGAATCCGAATCTGCAATACAAAATGGGGGTTCCCATTTCAGATTTCAAAGCTGCCAGTGAGCCCCCTACATTATAACAAATCTTATTAAGATCTTTTTTTGATTTGATGCAGTGTTTTAGAGATATTCCGTTGTCTCAAGATAAAAAACTCATCCTATATATTCTGACCGGGATTTATAGGTCAAATTTAATAACACGTTTATATGTCACCTGAAATTTATTTCTTACGACGATCATTTCGTTGTCTAACACTTTTTTCAAAGCAATGCTGTCTTAATTTTTCTGTAAACATTGAGATAATAATTACCTAATATAATTACAAAAAACTAAATTGTTTTTTATTTTAAATTCAATACTTCCACTACTAATTTCTAGTGGTGGGCACTATCGATAGCGACTATCAATAACTATCGATGGTTGACTATCGATAGTCTTGACTATCTATAGTTGACTATCGATGACTATCGATAGTTTTGACTATCGATAACTATCGGTAGTTGATTATCGATAGTTGGCTATCGATAACTATCGATAGTTGGCTATCGATAACTATCGATAGTTGACTATCGATAACTATCGACAATTGACTATCGATAGTTGGCTATCGATAACTATCGGTAGTTGACTATCTATAACTATCGATAGTTGACTATCAATAACTATCGATAGTTGACTATCGATAACTATCGATAGTTGACTATCGGTAGTTGACTATCGATAGTTGGCTATCGATAACTATCGATAATTGACTATCGATAACTATTGATAGTTTTGACTATCGATAACTATCGATAGTTGACTATCGATAACTGTCGATAGTTGACTATCGAGAACTATCGATAGTTGGCTTTCGATAACTATCGATAGTTGACTATTGATAAGTATCGATAGTTTTGACTATCAATAACTATCGATAGTTGACTATCGATAACTATCGATAGTTTTGACTATCGATAACTATCGATAGTTGACTATCTATAACTATCGATAGTTGACTATCGATAACTATCGATAGTTGACTATCGATAACTATCGATAGTTGACTATCGATAACTATCGATAGTTGACTATTGATAACTATCGATAGTTTTGACTATCAATAACTATCGATAACTATCGATAGTTGACTATCGATAACTATCGATAGTTTTGACTATCGATAACTATCGATAGTTTTGATTATCGATAGTTGACTATCGATAACTGTCAATAGTTGACTATCGAGAACTATCGATAGTTGGCTTTCGATAACTATCGATAGTTGACTATTGATAACTATCGATAACTATCGATAGTTTTGACTATCGATAACTATCGATAGTTGACTATCCATACCTATCAATAGTTGAACGTCGTCGTGCCCACCACGAATATGTTTATGTTTAGTTTACAACGCAGAAGGATGCCCAAATTCAATAGAAACACTACAAGCATCATCCGTCTTAATGCGTTATTTTTTTATAAATAATGTGTGAATAAAGAGCTAATTATACACGTTTGGATTATCAGTCATCAAACTATTCACTGAATGGAACTAATCCTTTCTTTTAATTTTAAATTCAATTCTTCCACTACTAATTTCTAGTGGTGGGCACCATCGATAACTTTCGATAGTGTTGACTATCGATAACTTTCGATAGTGTTGACTATCGATAACTATCGATAGTTGAACGTCGTTGTGCCCACCACGAATATATTTATATTTAGTTTACAACGCAGAAGGATACCCAAATTCAATAGAAACACTACAAGCATCGTCCGTCTTAATGCGTTATTTTTTATAAATAATGTGTGAATAAAGAGCTAATTAACACGTTTGGATTATCAGTCATCAACTACTCACTGAATGGAACTAATTCTTTCTTTTGCAATATCTATAGTATAGCTGGTATTGATGAAACTATGAAACGAAATATATAAATATCATTAGCATGCAATAAAAAAATACACAAATAATAAAATAGGAAGAAACAAAATACAATGTAGTTCTGAGGACATGTTATTTCTCTACTGATATAACATGTCCTCAGACTGTGGGCACTATCGATAATTATCGATAATCAACTATCCATAGTTATCAATACTTACTGTCGATAGTTATCGATAGTCAACTATCGGTAGTTATCGAAAGTCAACTATCGATAGTTATCGATAGTCAATATCTATAATACTTTATATTTGACTATCGATAATATCGATAGCCAACTATCGATAATTAACTATCGATAGTACTATCGATAATTAACTATCGATAGTACTATCGATAGTTGAAAATACGATAGTGCCCACCACTACTATTTTCTATATTTTTTTCTCATACTGTGACTACATATATTTCTACATTCCATACGGACGTTTTCAAATTAAATAATATAACACTGATTGTTAAAAAAAAAATAATTTGACAATGTTTCGTGTGGAATATAAAAATATATGTAGTCATAGTTATGAGAAATAAAAAATAATAATAGAAAAGTTGAATTTAAAATTTAAAAAATGGTTTTTACAATTATATTAGGTAATTATTATTTCAATGTTTATATAAAAATTTAAATTGCTTTACTTGAAACAGTTGTCATGTTAAACAACGAAACGATCGTCGCAAAAAATAAATTTCAGATGAACATATAAACGTATTACCTAATTCCTTAGAATTCGTTAAAATCCCAATTAAATATAAGGAATAAACACAAGATTAATGAATATCTACGAAACAATATTAGTTTTAATAACATTTTAACGTTTTTTTGACATATTGGTTTTGCACGAAAACTTTAATCTTCAACCAATCTTTATTATGTAGTAGATATTATGTAAATGATGATTTTCTCTTTAAAAAAGCTCCGTGGATGGGGAGGGATGAATTATTTTTAAAGTGATGAAATAATTTTTTTATATAACATCGAAAGGGACATCCTTTAAATGATAAATTAATATCTTCGAACACCGAGTTGTGAAGGGTATGAAATTTTTTTGAGCGATTATTTAATTGCTGTCACAACTGGATTAATTATTTTTAAATGGTGAAATTATTTTTTTTGCATCACCGGGAGGGAGATAGGATTAGACATGTTTTAAATGATTAAATTAGTGTTTTTTCCAACAACCGAGGTGGGGAAGCGTATGGATTTTTTGGGTGATTAAATTAATTGTTTTCACAACACCAACCAGAGAGGTAGAATTAAAAATATTTCAATTATTCATTTTTCTTTAAAAAGCTCTCGTGGGTGTGGAGGGTGTGAATTATATTTAAATAAAATCCTACCTCCCTCCCTGCGTTGCAAAAAAAATAATTCACTATTTTAATATAATTAATACACTCTCCCCTCCCCCTCCACGGTGTTCCAAAAAAAAAACGCATTTTCTTCATTTAAACCACTTTTAAACCTTCCTCGCTCATCAGTATTGTCAAAGCAATTAATTTAATCACTTAAAAAACTTCATCCCCTTCACCATCACGATGTTTAAAAAATCCTATTATTTAATTATTTAAAGCATGTCTTTCCCGTATTCTGAAAAAAAAACAATAATTTCATTACTTTAAAAATAATTCATCCCCTCCCCGCCCACGTGGCTTTTTTTAAAGAGAAATTCATCATTTAAAACATTTTTAATCCTCCCTCCCTCATTGGTGTTGTGAAAACAATTAACTTAATCACTAAAAAATCTCATCTCCTTCCCCACCTCAGTGTTGAAAAACTTAATTTAATAATTTAAAGCATTTTTAACCTTCCTCCCTCACCAGTGTTGTGAAACAATTAACTTGCTAATTAACTTCAAAAAATATTAGTTTAATCATTAAAGCATGTCCCGCCCGTGTTCTGAAAAACAATAGTTTTCATCACTTGAAAAATAATTCATCCCTTCCCACCACGGGGCTTTTTTTAAAGAGAAATTCATCATTTAAAACATTTTTAATCCTCCCTCCCTCATTGGTGTTGTGAAAACAATTAACTTAATCACTAAAAAATCTCATCTCCTTCCCCACCTCAGTGTTGAAAAACCTTAATTTAATAAATTTAAAGCATTTTAACCTCCTCCTTCACCAGTGTTGTGAAAACAATTAACTGCTAATTATTCAAAAATATTAGTTTAATCATTAAAGCATGTCCCGCCCGTGTTCTGAAAAACAATAGTTTCATCACTTGAAAATAATTCATCCCCTCCCACCACGGGCTTTTTTAAGAGAAATTCATCATTTAAAGCATTTTTAATCCTCCCCCCTCACCGGTGTTGTGGAAAACAATTAACTTAATCACTAAAAAATGTCAATCTCCCTCCCCGCCTCGGTGTTCAGAACATTAATTTTAACCATTTAAAACATGTTAATACTCCCTCTCTCCCGACGTGATTATTTATAATGCTAACCAACATAAAATTTCAACTAAAAACGTGTTACAAATTGACTTGCACCAGTAAGTTTCGATATACAAATGTTGTAATCGAGCTTATTAGAATTACAAATTACGGATTTGCAATTGTAGATTACTAAACATTAAAGCGGCATTTGTGTTACAAGTAATCAGAATTACAAAAGAAGTAAATTACGCTCAACACTGATTACAGATACTCAAGAAAGAAATCTTAACTATATCAAATATAGTATTATTTCTTTTATATTATTCTTCGTAAAATCTTACAAAATAAGACTCAATTTACTATACAGTCACTATAACGGATTCATTACGAAATTCAAATAAAATAGAATTTTCAAACCTCACCGTGCAAATCGAATACCTTGATAATCGAGAAATGAACAAACCAATCGTCTAATTCATAACGTCTTATTCGCAGCGCCACCATGACCACTAGTGAACTAATATATACGTGCCGTATACTTCGACCATTTGGTGGCAAAAACGTCCACAAATTTAAAATAACGGTCATTCATACTATGAGATGGAGACCATTCTTACGTGGAAATGCATAAAGCGTATATTATATATATATATATATATATAAAATATATATTAATAATATTTACATCCGACTATCGTTGGAGCGTCCGTACATTAACATTTTACATTGATTAGAGCGGTCCACCTACATAGAGCGTCCGTATACGGACGCTTTATGCATGTTCCACGTAAAAATTTGTCTGCCATCTCATAGTATCGAAATGACCGTTATTTTAAAATTTTGGTGGACGCTTTTTTGCCCACCAATTGTCGAAAGTAATACGGCCACCGTATATCATTAGTTCACATAGTGGTTCGATGGTGGCGTCTGCGAAAATCAAGACGTATTAAGAATTATACGATTGGTTTGTTCATTTTTCTCGATATCAAGGTCCATTCGATTTGGCAACGTGATAGTTTGAAATTGTATATTTATTTGAATTTCGTAAAATGAATCCGTATATAGTGACTGTTAGTATATAAAATTTGAGGTCATTATTTTGTAATATTTTACGAAGGCATATGTCAAAACAGAAAATAATACTATATTTGATATAGTTAAGATTCTTTCTTGAGTATCTGTAATCAGTGTTGAGCGTAATTGACTTCTTTTGTAATTTCTGATTACTTGTAATCAGTAATCCGCTTTATGTTTAGTAATCTACAATTGCAAATCCGTAATTTGTAATTCTAATAAGCCTGATTACAAATTTGTATATCGAAACTTACTGGTGCAAGTCAATTTTTAACACGTTTTAGTTCAATTTTTATGTTGGTTAGCATTATAAATAAATCATAAAGGTTATATTCTATTTAATAATATTTAGCAAAATAAGATACTTTGTATCTCTTTTCACAAGAGGACGATTTTCACACAGGGTAGGAAGGAGAACTTTTATGATGAAATATTTTTTACAACGTCGGGAGAGAGGGAGTATTAACATGTTTTAAATGGTTAAATTAATGTTTGAACACCGAGGCGGGGAGGAGATGAACATTTTTTAGTGATTAAGTTAATTGTTTTCACAACACCGGTGGGAGAGGATTAAAAATGCTTTAAATGATGAATTTCTCTAAAAAAAGCCCCGTGGGTGGGGAGGGGATGAATTATTTTTCAAGTGATGAAACTATTGTTTTTTCAGACACGGGCGGACATGCTTTAAATGATTAAATTAATATTTTTTGAATTAATTAGCAAGTTAATTGTTTTCACACACTGGTGAGGGAGGAAGGTTAAAAATGTTTTAAATTATTAAATTAAGGTTTTTCAACACTGAGGTGGGGAGGAGATGAGATTTTTTTAGTGATTAAGTTAATTTTTTCACAACACCAATGAGGAGGGAGGATTAAAAATGTTTTAAATGATGAATTTCTCTTTAAAAAAAGCCCCGTGTGGGGAGGGATGAATTATTTTTCAAGTGATGAAACTATGTTTTTTCAGAACACGGCGGACATGCTTTAAATGATTAAATTAATATTTTTTGAATTAATTAGCAAGTTAATTTTTTCACAACACTGGTGAGGATGAAGGTTGAAAATGTTTTAAATTATTAAATTAAGTTTTTTTTCAACACCGAGTGTGGGACGGAGATGAGATTTTTAGGGATTAAGTTAATTGTTTTCACAACACCAATGAGGAGGAGGGATTAAAAATGTTTTAAATGCTGAATTTCTCTTTAAAAAAAGCCACGTGGGCGGGAGGGGATGAATTATTTTTAAAGTAATGAAATTATTGTTTTTTTTCAGAATACGGGAAAGACATGCTTTAAATAATTAAATTAATAGGATTTTTAAACATCGTGATGGTGAAGGGGATGAAGTTTTTTAAGTGATTAAATTAATTGCTTTGACAATACTGATGAGCGAGGAAGGTTTAAAGTGGTTTAAATGAAGAAATGCGTTTTTTTTGGAACACCGTGGAGGGGGAGGGGAGAGTGTATTAATTATATTTAAAATAGTGAAATTATTTTTTTTGCAACGCAGGAGGGAGGGAGGATTTTATTTTAAATATAATTCACACCCTCCACACCCACGGGAGCTTTTTAAAGAAAAATGAATAATTTGAAATATTTTAATTCTACCTCTCTGTTTGTGTTGTGAAAACAATTAATTTAATCACCCAAAAAATTCCATACGCTTCCCCACCTCGGTTGTTGGAAAAAACACTAATTTAATCATTTAAAACATGTCTAATCCTATCTCCCTCCCGGTGATGCAAAAAAAAATAATTTCACCATTTTAAAAATAATTAATCCAGTTGTGACAGCAATTAAATAATCACTCAAAAAATTTCATACCCTTCACCAACTCGGTGTTCGAAAGATATTAATTTAATCATTTAAAGGATGTCCCTTTCGATGTTATATAAAAAAATTATTTCATCACTTTAAAAATAATTCATCCCCTCCCCATCCACGGAGCTTTTTTAAAGAGAAAATCATCATTTACATAATATCTACTACATAATAAAGATTGGTTGAAGATTAAAGTTTTCGTGCAAAACCAATATGTCAAAAAAACGTTAAAATGTTATTAAAACTAATATTGTTTCGTAGATATTCATTAATCTTGTGTTTATTCCTTATATTTTAATTGGGATTTTAACGAATTCTAAGGAATTAGGTAATACGTTTATATGTTCATCTGAAATTTATTTTTTGCGACGATCGTTTCGTTGTTTAACATGACAACTGTTTCAAGTAAAGCAATTTAAATTTTTATATAAACATTGAAATAATAATTACCTAATATAATTGTAAAAACCATTTTTTAAATTTTAAATTCAACTTACACTACTAATTTCTATTATTATTTTTTCTTTCTCATAACTATGACTACATATATTTTTATATTCCACACGAAACATTGTCAAATAATTTTTTTTTAACAATCAGTGTTATATTAATTTAATTTGAAAACGTTCCGTATGGAATATAGAAATATATGTAGTCACAGTTATGAGAAAAAAATAATAGAAAATAGAGTGGTGGGCACTATCGGTATTTCAACTATCGATATACTATCGATAGTTAATTATCGATAGTACTATCGATAGTTAATTATCGATAATTGGCTATCGATAATATCGATAGTCAAATATAAAGTATTATAGATAGTTGACTATCGATAACTATCGATAGTTGACTTTCGATAACTACCGATAGTTGACTATCGATAACTATCGACAGTAAGTATTGATAACTATGGATAGTTGATTATCGATAATTATCGATAGTGCCCACAGTCTGAGGACATGTTATATCAGTAGAGAAATAACATGTCCTCAGAACTACATTGTATTTTGTTTCTTCCTATTTATATTTGTGTATTTTTATTGCATGCTAATGATTATTTATATATTTCGTTTCATAGTTTCATCAATACCAGCTATACTATAGATATTGCAAAAGAAAGAATTAGTTCCATTCAGTGAATAGTTGATGACTGATAATCCAAACGTGTTTAATTAGCTCTTTATTCACACATTATTTATAAAAAAAATAACGCATTAAGACCGACGATGCTTGTATGTTTCTATTGAATTTGGGCATCCTTCTGCGTTGTAAACTAAATATAAATATATTCGTGGTGGGCACAACGACGTTCAACTATCGATAGGTATCGATAGTCAACTATCGATAGTTATCGATAGTCAACACTATCGAAAGTTATCGATGGTGCCCACCACTAGAAATTAGTAGTGGAAGAATTGAATTTAAAATAAAGAAAGGATTAGTTCCATTCAGTGAATAGTTGATGACTGATAATCCAAACGTGTATAATTAGCTCTTTATTCACACATTATTTATAAAAAAAATAACGCATTAAGACGGATGATGCTTGTAGTGTTTCTATTGAATTTGGCATCCTTCTGGCTGTGTAAACTAAATATAAATATATTCGTGGGGGCACGACGACGTTCAACTATTGATAGGTATGGATAGTCAACTATCGATAGTTATCGATAGTCAAACTATCGATAGTTATCGATATTATCAATAGTCAACTATCGATAGTTATCGAAAGCCAACTATCGATAGTTATCGATAGTCAA
>RXPK01000126.1:722216-911968 GCA_004143645.1 Protaetia brevitarsis
TCCACTCTGGGGGGTGAGGTGGGAGATCGAGTTCGGCACCATTCAGTGAGCCTCCTACATTATAACAAATCTGATTAAGATCTTTTTTTGATTTGTTGCAGTGTTTTAGAGATATTCCGTTGTCTCGAGATAAAAAACTCACTCTGCATGTTTTTATTATTATTGCTTAAAAAGATCTTGCCACTTTGTTCGTTCGAACGGGTACACGTATAAAAGTGTTTTATATCAATTCCATCATGATGTCAAGAATTGTGATTTAACACAGTTAAATGGGACGTACGTGAAATTTACATTACATTATCAAATAAATCTAATTGTAAGTAAAAGATCTACCTTTCATAATGCTGTTTAACCTATATTTTGAAAATACCCGCTTTCACGTCAATCATGATGGAATCGGTTGAATGAAAATGAATACATATTTACGTTTGAGCCATAAACAAAATTACATGAATTTATTTACTCGTATATGGGCCAAAATCAAAAATTAGAATAAGTATATAATATATGTATATAAATATACACACAGGCATACAGTGTTAAACAACTTCATCGCTTTTTTCCGATTTTAAGTAAAAAATACTACCATATTTTATAGAATCCTATTTTTTTTTTATTGAAATAAATATCTGAAATTGAGATACCAATTAAATTAAATGACATGCCAAATTATTTATTCTATGAAGTTACCTTTAGTAATAAACATCCATCCAATACTTACACTTGTAATTTGTGAATAGAATCGAGTTACCATCTTAGAGGGTAGACTTTAATGAAGACTAAATAATTTTAATCGATTCAAAAATAGTATAGCGAGGTTTGGCGTCTTGCAGGTAGAGGAACTGATACCTCTTAGGAATATTACGGGCATAATTAAACACGGAAGATTGGTCGATTTCTAAAGGATTCAGCTATTAAATTGGTCTCCTTACTATAAATAACACAGAATATAATCGATACTCTATTTGAGTAAAATAAACCGTATTAACCACGTATATAAGCTTAAACGGTCTAGCCGGCTAAGCATATGAAAACTGCACTCGCATCTAATGAAGGGTTATTACCCTGTTTTTATTGTTCTTCATCTAAAATAGCCATACAATTAATCACATCCCTAACCCCTAATGTATGGGAAAAATGGGGGAGACAATCCTTAACGTAATTTTTTTTCAGTACCTATTGAAGATATCTTTATGAAATTTAAACTGTACTTGACTATCCATAAACTCAGTATAATATAATTTTTTTGACACTGGAAACTGTAAATAACAAGAAGTATATTTTTTGGGTGTGATTTTTTATGCTAACCTCCAAAGTGACACCTACCAAAAAAATATATATCTTATTTGTTCATTGGTTAGATACTACATGTTAAAGTTAGAAAAGGGTCGAATTGGTGGAACAGTTGGAAAAAATAAAAACCAATTATGGATATGTGCATATGTATCAATTATTTACCAAGAACTATCTCTGTATCTCGCGTCATAAATATGTTCTTATAACAAAATATACACCTACAAATAAACTATAAACAATAAATATTTCGTAGCTCATCAGATACGATGACGACTACTCTGTACTATACGCGATTAAATAATGAAATTGGACCCGTCGAATATGCGATTTTACTACCTTCGACTGCACGAATTTCGAACTTGTGATGTGCGATATGTATCAATTATTTACCAAAAACTATCTCTATACCTCGCGTCATAAATATGTTCTTATAACAAAATATACACTTACAAATAAACTATAAACAATAAATATTTCGTAGTTCATCAGATACGATGACGACTACTCTGTACTATACTCGATGAAATATTGAAATTGGACCCGTCGAATATGCGATTTTACAACATTCGACCGCACGAATTTCGAACTTGCGATGTGTGATATGTATCAATTATTTACCAAAAACTATCTCTATATCTCGCGTCATAAATATGTTCTTATAACAAAATATACACCTACAAATAAACTATAATTAATAAATATTTCGTAGCTCATCAGATACGATGACGACTACTCTGTACTATACTCGATGAAATATTGAAATTGGACCCGTCGAATATGCGATTTTACAACATTCGATCGCACGAATTTCGAACTTGTGGTGTGTGATCTAGACGCTTCAGCTTTCCACTGGTTTTTCCGACATTTATTTTACAATTAACACATTTATTATCTTTATAACCTTCAATTGTTCTCTCCATTACTTCTACATATCGCACATGTTACAATAAAACCCAGGATCGCACTTAATATATCCGAAACTCCCGCAAAATACTCAAGAAAACAATTTAAATTTCATTTTTTTTACAATTTTCTTTTGCCCAAATCTAAGTATACGTGGCCTGCCAACTATGTTTTGACTCGCTAGTTAACTTCTTATAACTTGAGAAAACTTGTATGAAAATCAAATCGTCCTGGAAACAGGTCGCTGCATACTCATCATAGTACAGAGTCTACACCACACATCACAAGTTCGAAATTCGTGCGGTCAAATGTTGTAGAATCTCATATTCGACAGGTCCAATTTCAATATTTCATCGAGTATAGTACGAAGTAGTCGTCATCGTATCTAATGAGCTACGAAATATTGATTGTTTATAGTTTATTTCTAGGTGTATGTTTTGTTATAAGAACATATTTATGATGAGAGGTATAGAGATAGTTTACAGGTTTTAATATATTTTTTGAGAAATAATTGATACATATGCACATATTCATAATTGGTTTTTCTTTAACTATGTTCCACCAATTCGTCCCTTTTGTAACTTTAACATGTAGTAGCTAACCAATGAACAAATCAGATATATATTTTTGGTAGGTATCACTTTAGGGGTTGGTATAAAAAAATCACTCCCAAAAAATATACTTCTTATTTTTTACAGTTTCCAGTGTCACAAAAACTCTAAAAAAAATATATTATAATGAGTTTATGGATAGTCAAGTACAGTTTAAATTTCATAAAGAAATCTTCAATAGGTACTAAAATTTTTTTTTTACTACAATACTAAATAAATAGGTCGTAAGACGCTTCCAATAAAGACGTTAGATAAAATTTTGGCCCAAATGGAAGTTCTGGCTATATTTGTTAAGATTTTGCACTTAGAATAATAGAAAGATAGACAGAAAAAAAAGAGAGGCTTTTTCTTTTTCCTGCCGAAGCTTTCAGAATTGCAATCGATGAAGTAATTAATAAATCAAGACAGCTTGGACAAAAAGAAAATCTTTTTCCTTTTTTTGTTGTTTTCCCATTATTTTATCTACTAAACGTTTAAAATTTACTTTATTTCAGTAGAGTCGAAACAGTATTTATACTATTTTCATTATTTTCTGTAACAGCATAATCCCAATCATATCAGAATATCATTTCACATTCGTCTACGTACTGCTGTGTACTGAATGAATTAATGAAAATGCAAAAATGTATTAAAAATATATGTACTCACGCTAGCGTCTACCAAGGAACTGCCTGATAAATCTCTACCGCTGCGAACAACGCAATCGTACAATTCACCGACAAAATCTAAAAGAAAAGGCGCTAAACAACATGAGCAAATAAAAGACATCTTAAAAAGTGAAATTAATTTTAAAAAGAACTTAACATTTAATTAAATAAATTAAAGACTTAACTCTTTAACTAAATTTATACAAAAATAAACATTATTATGAAAATTTCTCGATACAATGATTCAGCAGTTTTAAGCAAATCAAATAGGCAACACAAAACACTCGCGAAATGGGTGTTGCCACAGCAATACATAATTTCGCCCTTTCACTACACAACCGACAAATGGGAAATGCACACGATTCTCAAACTATGCGTTGGGTTAGTACGACCGATATTTACTCTTATGTAAAAGGTTTAAAACAATTGCTGCACTAATGTTACATGCACGAGCAATTTGTTTAAATGTCATGATACATAAACTTGAATTTCGATATCACTGGCATCTTTCGCTAGGACATTTTTGCTTTGAAATGTTGTTTCAAAACGTCAGACCGTATTACGAATAGTAGTCGCGCTAGGATTTTTTTTTTTTGGGATAATTTACCGCAAATAAATAGCATGTAACTTCTGCTGAATTGCCACCGTAAAATTGTTTTACTATAAATAGTATTTCCACCGGCGTACATTTTTTATAAAATTACTGGCTGCGCTCAACGCTTACTAACCATTATGAAACTTGAGGACCGTGCCCCAATACCCAGCGACGCCCTATTAAGAAATGAACGAAATGAATCCAACACTGGCTTTACTTGAAGTGAATTACGCATATCTAGTGATTCGTTCCCCGCATCTCGCAGTAGTACGCAATGAGGGCTTCATTGAATTGATTCAAATTGAAAAGATCGAAGTGAGGATAGCATTTTATAGTAGCTAGACAAGGGTAGAAAGTACCGGTGAGTGCTTGCCGTTAAACAACGATAGCATAGGGATTCGAGATCGTATATCGAATTTTATATCTGACACACAATCGCCCAGCACAGCGGTCGGCAAACCGCGGCTCGCGAGCCGCATGCGGCTCTTTCAAAAGACAACTGCGGCTCTTTAAGTTCCCCTGAAAAAAGGTTTAAAAGCTAGGCAGACAGACACCAATGAACCTATTCAATTTTAAACTTAAATTTAAGTAAGTCAGATGTCAAGTTCCTTGTTACATAATTGGATACAATCCACGAATAGCGTAAATATGGCTACCTTTAAAATTTCGCTTGAAATAGCTAAACGAGGAAAACCATTCACAGACGATGATTATGTTAAACAGTGTTTTATAAAAGCGTCTGAGGATCTGTTTAGTGATTTTAAGAACAAAACTAGAATTGTAAAAAAATCAAAGATATTCTACCAATTATACCAAAATTACCTACCAATAGCATTTTAGCTGAGGCCCTCTATCATCGCCAATTTAAAGAATTATTAGGTGGCATAGGTAACCTACTCGGACTTAATTAAGTGCATAATTATGCACAATAACTTACGATGGCTTTCATGAGGCAGTGTTTTAAAGCGTTTTTCTCATGTCTGCATGAAATTATTACGTTCCTAAATGATAAGACAATTGATCATCCTGAATTGAAAGAAGATAAACGGCTACAAAAGTTATATTTTATGACTGATGTTACAATGCATTTCAACGAACTAAATCTAAAACTTCAAGGAAAGGGAAACACTGCATTTTTTATTACTGAAAGAAGTACTTAGTGATAAATTGCTTCTTTTGGCTGAAGATATGGAAATGGGCACATTACTATATTTCCAAACCTTAAAAAATTATCGGGATGGAAAGAGGGCTTGTATTGATACCAGTCACTTCACAAGAACGAACAAAACAATGAAGGATGGCTTTGCTGCACGATTTGATCAGTTAAAAATAAATAAGCCTACATTAGCTTTCATTGCGAATCCTCTCAAAGCAAACAGCAAAGAACTAAATTTTACTTCATTTGATATCAATGTTGGTTCATTTGAAATCTAATTACTAGATTTAAAAAGCAAAGATTTGTGGAGTTCCAAATTTGCGAACCCAACCATTAGCTTAGAAGCGCTTTAAAGGCAAAAATGTACTTTGATATCGCAACATAAGTGGATAGCTTTAATAGAGATGGCCAGGCCTGAGGCACTAATTTTGGATGCCTGGAATTGTCTTCCGGAATACTATCACCAAATAGAAAAAAAATGGCTTTTGGTGGTGCTGACAATCTTTGAGTCAACATACTCGCGCGAGGAAGTTTTCTCATCCATGAACTTACTAAAGAACATGCTAAGAAGCCAAATAACTTATCAAAATTTAGAGTCGAGTGTTAAACTAAAAACTACCACTTATATGTTGGACTTAACAAAACTCTCTATAGAAATGCAAGGTCATCGTTCGCATTGATTTTTTAATATAGTTTCATTGTTTTCTCTAGCGTAGTACCATATTTTGTAAAATAGTAATAATATAAAATAATAATAAGTAGTGTCGTATTTTATCTAATAACCCCTTTCTTATACGATTCAAATATGAAATAAAATGTAAAAGCAGAAATAACAATTCGTGGCTCTTTGAAATTCATGAAATCTATATTCTTATTGCGGCTGACTCTTTCGGCTTAAAAGTTTGCCGGCCACTGGCCCAGCAGAATAGTATGCGTATTTCTCGACTGATAAAAATTATATTTTTATTTCTTTTATTCATATTACGGCAATAGTCAGGTCGAAAGTGCGCTCTCGGTATATTAATTCTCAACACGTAAGCCCTTCAAATCGGGCGCTTAAACTTAACAATAACAGGTTCTCTTATTTTACGCCTAACTAAATTTTATTACCCCCAAAATACGCTCCATCAACTTTTATATTAAGTACATAAGTACACACAGATACACACAAGTGCAGGGTTCCACCGACAGCGTCTTAGCAGGGCGCCCTAACCGACGCGTCGTTCAACTTTGCCCTTGAACTTACGGGTCGCAGGCCATCTACATCGGTATCGGCAGCCGAAAAGAGAAGATTGCGTACGTTTATTAAATTTACTCGGTATCTTTGGGCGAGTTTCATTGTCCTTATCCCCTCTAATGATCTTTTGAACGGAGGACGCGCGAATGAACACAACGTTCGAAATTAAACAAACGCGAATATGGAAAGCGAAGCAGATACAATGGTAGAGGGCTCTGTGAATGTTGACGTTTGCGGCAAAATGGAATCTGAAAATGTGTAGTAGTTAAACGAGGTCAAAAAACCATTAACGTAAATGGAGTCGTCTAGCACTCTAGCGAATTTGAGCCGGTTTCGTTAGTGTTACGTTCTGGTTTTTAGTAGCCTTTTTTTATACATATCCGCGCAGGAAAATCTGCTAATGGACTCTGACGGTCTAATTTTCGCATAAAACGAACGCATTCTTCTACGTAATGGGAGATTATGTTCGATAATAAACACAATAGTAAAAGTCAGTTGAGTCACTAAAGTAGATTTAAGTTTTTATTCAAGTCTAACCTTTATTTACAATGTTAAAATATATATCGGTGATATTATAGTAGTAAAAAATAGTCAGATATATACTATGTCCTTATTACTGGAAAATAATGTAACATTCAACATAAAAGATCTTTATCGATTATGTTTGAACTCATGCACTACCTTATTCATTATTTCATAATTTCACAAAGATGGGAAAAGATCCTTAAATGCTTTTTTTTAAGTTAGAGTGGGCACCCAGGCACTTGAGCTACATAGGTGCTCATCGTACCATCCCTATTAAATATCTTACTTCCACTCAAGCAGTTTGGTGCTCTCTATAAAGCCCGGTATCTTGGCCAGTGGAAACTTGAGAACCTTCCAGGGCTTCAACAGATCTTTCCCGAAATATTTCTGCCTGAGTACTTTCCATTCCTCACATGTGCAGATTACATGTAAACTCGTCTCCTCCTGTAATTCGCATCTTCTGTACCACGATTCGCTTACTTGACCTGTCTTGTATGGATGCTTTTTTAGGGGACAGGATCCATTTACCAACGCAGTAATGGTTTTAGCTTCTTTCTTACAGCGTCCGAGTAGGTTATCAGAGAATCTACCATCCCCATGCCCTATTAGCGCTTTAGTACGGAGTTAACCTTCAGTCGACCTCCATTTCTTTGTACTTTCTTTATCTGGCCAGGTCCAGATCTCCCTTCTTGAAGAGTTCTTAGTAATCCCACATACGGGCTCTGGACCTATAAAGAGTCTTTTAGAAATCTCCTTGGCTAGTTCGTCGGCTATTACATTGCTCTTTATATCCTCATGGCACCCAAATCAGAGACACCGTGTAGTCTCGTGCCAGTGTATTAAGCGATTGTTTGCAGTCTCTTATACTAGTTTTGACTTAGTTACCGGGTTCGAGACTACCTTGATAGCAGGCCTATATGCGTATATTCCTCCTCATGTAGCTCCCCTTTGCAATCATTTCTGCACAAGCTGTAAGGGCGAATATCTCTGCCTGAAGAGCGTTGTATGTTTCCCCAGGCTTATGAATATCCTTTGATTAGGACTGGGCCCGCAAATACCCGGCTCCTGTCCCTGGCTAGATTTGGATCCGTCCGTGTACCAGTCGTCAAAAGCAGTGATCTCACTACGTGCCTGGTCTCTGTTCGGTATGGAGATTTTCACCTTTTTAGTGAAATTAATTTCGGGTGCCGTAGTGGGCATTTATAGCAATGGCCCGTCCAGCACCGTACCCGTAGTATCAGTATGCCCTCCGACCTTAAAGTTGGAATGCCACAAGTTGTTGGCTTTCAGTCTAAGGATCGCATTCATAGCCTCCACTGGGGCAGTCCCACAATGGTCTCCAAAGAAGCGGTCCTTGTGCTGTAGATTCCCAACAATGCCTCTCTCTGGACAGCGGTTAGCAGCTTCACTGCTTTTTTGCACATTTTAGTCCTTCTCCACCAGACTACTGCCCCCTATGTTATCGCTGGTCTTATCACGGCAGTATATAGCCAATAGATCACCTTCGGCTTTAGTCCCCAGGTTTTATGGGGGACTTAACTCTCCTGCAGCACCAGAATAGTTGCTTAGCCCTGGTCGTTGTTTTAACTAAGTGATTTTTCCAGCTCAGTTTCGCATCGAGGGTAACACCCAGATACTTTACTTCCCTGGTTAACTGTAACTCTTGCCCAAACATTCTAATGCTGCCTAGGCCATTGAGTTTCCTCATGTTGGTGAAAACAACCAACTTTGTTTTTTGTGGATTGACTGAGAGTCCTAGTGAAAGGCACAATTTCGCGGTGCGTTACTCATGGTGCCTGCCACCACGCCCGAGAACTTCCCTTTAGCTACAATTTCATCAAGCTGTACCCTGCGTCAGATTCCTTTAATCGATTATATAACAATATAGCTAATAAATAATAATAATAGGACTTATATTTCTCCTGACACTTTTACATATTCTACATATCTATCTAAACAAAAGTAATATAACAAAATGAGAAACATGGCGGAGTTCAAAATGCTCCCAATAATTGGGAGGCATCTCCTCTTCCACTCAACCATCAATAAATCTTACCACTAAAGAAAGAGAGCAAGAAAAAGTTTATTCAAACATCGAACACTAACAAATATATAAGGTAAAACAAAACAGCAGAAGCACAAGCCATCAGACCACCATTGCTACCTCGCCCAACCCTCAATTAGGCTTTAAAGGCCGTATCGGTTATTTAATGACCTGATGAGAGCATCCACGACTACTGTTGCACCATTTATAATTATTCGATTGATACGATTTTTTTTTCTGGCGTTAGGTTTAGGCCATTTGTAAAAAAAAATAGGGGATAAGACTTCAAAAAGCGACTTTCAAAAATAAGGACCACCACATACAGTTGATGCTTGAAAAACCGGTCTCTAACCTAACGTTTACTTCTACAAAATCTACAAAAATGACATTTCAATCCGTTTACAACTAAAGCAGAAGGTAAACGACATAGTGTTTATGGGAATTAGTTAATACATGCTCTTGAGACACAAATTTATATTCATACCTCATCAAAACAAACCAGTTTAAAACAATAAATCAAGACATCTCCGTCCAACGCGTTTTATATCTACATCAAAAATTACAGTCCTTTCGCATGATGTCACTAACGTATAATTTGCGCAGCTTCCATACCTGAGACAAATTGTACACCACGAATTGTTATTTTAACTCCTACTCCTCATTAAAACCAAACCACAGACTTCCAAACTTTTACATTATTAACCGCCAAAGGTCTAGGTCCCAGTCGTAAAAAGCACAACAACAATAAGGATCACGTGAGAGACCAACAGATGTCACCACCAGAACCTACCCATCGCATTAATTTCCAACCAAACGATGCCGATCTCGTCCGCTTTTTCGCACTTGTTTTCTCTCTCCAGCGAGCATAAATGTCGGGCAATTTTTTTACGCTCGCATTAACACGGTGAAATAAATAAAATAAATAGCCCGGCGCTTTCATCAAAAATTCAACACGCTCGATCCCGAGACAACGCAACCACGCGCTTTTGGGCGACCCTTCTTTCGTATAGTTTCCATTATTCATTCAAGGAGGAACTATTCCGGAGTCCGTAAACATGATTAATCTTCCGAATCGTTTAATAAGATGTTAGTACGTAAGAACGTGGGCGAGAAAATAGCTGATGGATGTGAGTAGATATCCGAAGGGGATTGGCACATTTTTATGCAAAGCGGCGAATTGATGGAACGTTTGGTAAATGTGTAAAGTAGCATTTAACTGTCAAATATCCATTTATTGGAATAGAAGAGAACGTTTCTTATTTCAAATTTCTTATTGTTTATTTAAACGCAAAGTGGGTTTGTTTCCCGTTAAGATTTACTGTAGGATTATTAAATTTAGCTATTATGTTCACACCTATACATGGTAAAATTTGCATTAATTACGAGTACGATACTACAATTCAAAATCCACCAATCAATTATCTAGGCCCACTAACTGTGCGAATGTCAAATCCATAGGTGGACAAATACACAGCAGCAAATTACTGTAACTGAACCTAGCGATATACGGAGGCTTGTGTATATTTAGAAATAATACGAGCAATGAAGACTACACCTATGGCAGCAATGGACGCCTCCTAGATTCCAAAAATTACCAAATGGTAGATATGCAGCCTTACGGCGCAATAATATTGCCTAGTATATGAAACTCTTAGGTCAGAGCACATCTTTTCAAAAGATTACTTCGATCAACAAGCCAGAGACCTGTACGGTCCTGTTGGGATATCGGAATGCCTGAAAGAAATTGGAGATTAAATACAAACACCATACTTGAAACGTCCACGCGTATGTAAGAATCAAAAGATTGACACCAGCAATTCGTGAACTACTCCTTCTAGCCTGTGCGAATGAATTTACTGCTGTGGTCTGGCACCCCCGTTTTCGGAAATTCAAATTTGTTTTTTGTTCATTCCAATTTACCTTTATCAATGTCGCGCAAGAGTTTCCACAATTTTATTTGTTTATTTTGACAAGATTTTGTTATTTGAATTGATTGTTAAATTTATTTTAATTGTTCAGTTGTTGAAATTAATTTCATTCAGTTGTACATATTGCGTTCACCAGTATGTATATGTTGTTCAAATGTATATTCTAGAATTTTCTTAGACGAATTCTGCGTTGCGGTTGCACGCAGCTGTTGGTATATGTATACGACTGTTATCCCTGAGAGGCGCTCAGTTCTGAGATTGATGTTTATGCGTGAGTACATGTTATTGTATTTTCATTGCTGCCATTTTTGGTATTACATTTTTCTAAAGATTTGTTCGTTTAATTTGATTTTTTTTTCATCCATCTAGGAACTCTTAAAATAATAATTGTTAGTATATTATTGTATACACAAATTAGATGTAAGATCAGTTATTATATTTGGTCTTGAAGGTTTTTTTTTTTTAGATTAAAGAGTTAATTTTTCCGTTTTCTAGTTTGCTGATTAGTTTTGATTAATTAATCACCACGGTTTGGGTGAATAGAAACATTGTGCTTTTTTTTGCTTTTGGATTTAGTTCTAATAAAATTGCATCTCGCCATTTTTCATATTCAAAATAAGGTATGAAATGCGTCACAAAAACTCCATTAATTACAAACTCCAGTGCGAAAAAAAAACTAAAAGCTATTGAATTCAAAAAATTCTGTGACTATATAGAAACATTCAGTATGCAGCCAAGATTTAACAGTTTGTTTAAATTTTTTAGAGGTAAAAGTTTTCCAATTGTTAGGCAGATGTGTTTTAAATTTGAATTCCTAACACATCTGTACTTTCAGCTGTTGATTTCAGATGATGCCTGGTACAATCAATTCGCGAATTTCTTAATTTAAATTTATGTTTTTGTTAATAAAAGTGCTTCTGTGTTTATGTGCGGAGCGGCTACTTTCCAATATGTATTATTACCGTTTTTTCGGGGTTTTAACTTAGTTTCCTTCACGGCTTCCGGCCCTCTCAGGGTAGGTAATAAATAAATTAATGTAATAATAAAACAAATTAAATGAGGTACATCGCATCATAATATATGCAAATATATGGCATCGACAATAAAAGGTGACAATAATTACTGGGTCGAATAATCATTCGCTAACAGAGAATTTTTGCACATATTTTTAAAGAGTGTCATTAACATTGGCAAGAGAAAAGAAAAACAAAAAAATATCCGTAATTTATTTGACAAGACTTCCTAAATTATTCTTTACATAGGTGAAAATAATAACTACTATTACTTAAAATTTTCTGAGCCATAAACAATATAGAGTATACTGAACCTGGCTATTTTAATATTTATTACTACATGTATTTATTTAAATAAAATTTAAAAAAAACGAAGGTTAACAATGTCGACAAATGGTGGAGATGTTGGGGCTTGCTAGATATGTTTAATATTCGTAAATAATAAGATCGTAAACAACAAACAACTTCACGCACTTGACGTAGTGATGTAACCAGAGTAATAATATTAAAACGGCGGCGATAACTTTCGTAAATAAGCGACGATATATCAGGATAGATAAAATAATTAAAAAAATAATAATAATCTCGCCTTTAGTTGAACTTCTCGAGGTAGCGGAGTAATTTCAGTCCTGACGCAGCGGAAACAAATGGCCGGCAAGCGGCATTGTCTACACGTATGTAGATAGATCCCTCGGAAGATGTTGTGGTGATGAATAATCTTCGCATTTGACGACCACACGGTACCAATTATCCCCAAGGATAAAATAAAGATTGCCAATTCACAACAATAACATGACGGGCCTCTCAGATCATACAAAGAAACTTTCTTTCTGTATTTTTTTTTACGGAGCAGTCATGAAAAATACGTATCGATCCTACGGCTTCTCTAGTGGATCTCTTGTGCGCATCACGTGACTCTCTCACGCTGAGTACGCCTGTACGAAAGGAAGCTCCTTAGATGAAAGTACAACTAGGACGATGCTGAACAAAAGAAAAGAAACGCTACGTTGCAAAGAATGAACTTATTGAAGATGAACAGCGATTCCAAAACTCTAATTCAAAAGTAAAATTCGATGAACAGTTAAGCTACCAACCTAGCTCAACTACACGCCGGTAGATGACTCTAGTAGTACTAACAATAAATAAAAATAGAATAAAAAGATGAAAATCTAAACGTTACAGTATCAATCACACAGTGTTAATATTTTCAAGGAAACGAAATAAGGCCTACATGGCATCACTTGAGTAACACTCGCCAGACATTTAACCGCCCCTTTTTGTTTACGAAATACCTTTTTCGCATAGGCAATTGGAATGGAATTCTGCATAATATATTTGTTTCAAGATAGGTGGCTCAACTATATTTTTAAGTGAACTAAGTTTAAAAATAGATTGATTCAAGGTCGATATTAATGATTGGTAATTACTATCCCAATTTAGGGTGGATGTAAGAGTTAAGCTCAAAAGGGTTACCGATTCAGAGTATTCCAATTGCTCATTATTAATGTGAATCAATAAACGTGTATCCAACTTTTTTTGCAAGGTATGGAGAAAGATGTGTTTTTTTTTTTTAATTTATGATAGCTTATAGCAATAAGGGTGATATCACCTTACTGACATTTATTTCCACGAACTGTACTCTGTTAGAGAGTTATGAGGTAATCCACTCCAACACTTTATCGCGTAACCCTAAAGAGAAAGAGCAGCGGCGGCTGGTGCTTACGTTTTACAAGGGCCATCACAATAATCTAATTTCCTCGTATAAGATCGTAACATGACAATAGCACACGAACTTCAATCATTGTATTGTCCCGGCCTGTAACGTATGCACCAGCCGCCATTGCTAAAGAGTAAAGCTTTTCACATAGAAGGTCGTGATTAACACAATCAAATGCTTTCGACAGATCGCATAAGACAGCGACAGGATAAGTTTTAGCATAAATTTCTAGCATGCATGCAAATGCAGAAACTGTAGATTTGCCAGCTCTAAATCCATGTTGGGACTGACATATAAGGCTGTGTGTATATAAACGGTTGAGAATGGCATATTAAAAAAGCTTAGAAAAACTTGATGTCAGGGCAATTGGACGGTTGTTACCCACATTTAGACTGTCGCCGTTTTTATGAACAGGTTTGATCAAAGTTTTTTAAAAAGGTTAGGAAAAACACCTTCTTCAAAAGAGGCATTAATGAGATAAGTAATTGGCATCAATTTATTGTGAATTTATTCTTAATTTTATTAAATATCGTTAACATTTCATCTTCAGTAAATGGATTCACGTACATCGTAAGTTGATTAGGTCTAATATGATTATTTGATATAATTTGTTGAGAAATATTTTTTTAAATCAATTCCACACGGTTTTTCTGAAGACACTTTGTATACGCCTACAACATAGTTCTCTTGAAATTTTTGTCCAACTAAAGCCAAAGTTCTACCAAAATGAATTTACAACAAACCTCAAAAGATAAAATTCACTTTATACCGCCGGCAAATTGCACATAAAGTCGCAGTTTTGCATAGGGTAAATTTCTAACAAAGAAAGACAATTTCGCTGAAAGCATCGTTCGAACAAACCCCGAGGAAAGTAATTTAAGTTTAGAACAAGGGTACCGAATCAATCTCTAAAACGTATAATTGAATATCGGCTTGATTATTATTGAAAGCGCGGGAGACTTCCAAGTTACTACATTCCAAGCGATATAATTACAGTACCCGTCAATTAATTTCTAGATAGGTAGTAATGAACTTGCATTGCAGACTTTTGATTGCCTGAGCGACGAAGTAAAATTAAGTTAAGGAACATTATAATATGCCTTAAAAGTAAGCAAAGCGCAGCCTGCATATAAGCAACCTCTTTTTTCTTTGTTTAGATCGAAGTTGGTACGTCAATAAAGGCATCTAGTAAATTCAGATCAAAAAATGTGACTGAACTAAATATTAGGTGTTGCTTGAAAAAGATTCTCTTAACTCAAGCTGAACCCAGCGTAAACATTGTATACCGATCTCTTAGAAAAGTTAGTTCATGCATTATAAACTGTAAAATAATCTCTAGCAAAACCCAGTTAAGCGTATGCAGATATTTACTGCATACACACCCCTAACCACCTCAAAAAAAAATTAAAGGTAGCTGTAATGTATCGTATGAAAAATATTTTTGAAGTGTTAATGTGAAGCTTGTCTGAGATTTTAGATTAGATTAGGATTTGGGTGGCCTATGGACCTGTTTCACCGCGACCATTTTAGATCTATTGTGATCCCCTTTTTCCTAAAGGACGCTCTCTAATTTTGCCGTCTTAATTAGGCCTATCATCTTTGAGAGCGACTTCTTTATGTAGCTACTAGCTGTGGCGTTCTCCTCCCCCATTACTAGAAACCTTGTCCTCGTCAGGCCTGCACATTGGCACAGTACATGAACTGGTGTTTCTTCCTCCTCTTGGCAGTATCTGCAAGTTGCATCATCTGCCAGGCCTATATTGTACATATGCCTATTCAATCTACAATGACCAATCAGCAGACCTACAATCATTTTGACAGTTTTCCTGTCTTTATTCAGTAGATCTCTCATGAATTCAGGCCTCTGCTCCTTTAGGAACTCTTTTGTCTGTCTTTGTCCCGGTGATTTTTGCCACCACTCTCTGGACTGATTATGTATCCATTCATTGTTGGATTTTTTAATTTGCGATTTGGTAGTGTCGAAAAAGGGGTCGGCTCCAACGAATGGCTTGACGAACCTCGCCTGGCCAGCTCGTCCACCGCCTCATTTCCTCTCACGCCCAAGTGGCTAGGGACCCAGGCCAGGGTTAGTTTCCTTTGGGTGCCCACCTCATTTAGAGCGCTTACACAGTCCCAAATCAGGTTAGAGTCCACGCTCGTGGAGCTAATCGCTTTAAGTGTAGACTGACTGTCAGAGAAGATAGCGACGTTTTTACCTGGCTCAGTACATCTTTCTATCTATCGGACACAGTGATGGATTGCAGCAACCTCAGCTTGGAACGCAAATTGTATCTTTGCTGAAGCTTACCGAAAGAGCCTTTTTAGGCTTCTTAGCGTATATTCCCGCTAATAAGAAACAAGAACAGTACTGGTGCCAGAATCAGACGGTGAGGCACTTCCAAACACATCAACAGAATGTAAAAAGAAGATTATTTCCCGAAATTTTCGGATTTGAAAGAAACTGCGCACGTGCAAACCAAAATCAGCCAAAACACCACTAATGTCATGATATTCAAGTTTCTTCGTTGATAATAATCTCTATAATTAAGGCAATTACGTAAAAGCCCGTATCACAGCACAATTAACAACCTCATATAAATCAATGAATAACAGTGATGGTCGAGTGCCCTTGCCTAAACCTATGTTAATTATTTGATCTTACGTTATTACAATTTAAATAATCCAATAACCTGTCAAGTACAGCATATCTTTGAAAAAAACTTGAAATGATAGAAAATTTTCAACAGTACGCATTCATTTTTGAATGGGATTAATTACTATTATTTCTGAGATGTTACAGAAAACTACACAGGGAATAGGTAACTCAATTAATTACGTTAACAGTTGAATCAATCAAGAGAGCCACAAAACATAACAAATCGTAACGAATTCTGTCTGAACCAGCGCTAACTACATCTTTCAAACAACAGAACAAATTAAGAACCTGGTTTTCTAAAAATTGTGTGGTAAAGTACTGTACTAATTAGACGCTACATTCAGTACAATATTGTTAAACTGCTTTATATGACAAAAAGCAGTTGAATTGCATTACTCCAACAGTATAGTAGATACTTAACGTCACATCATTTAAATGCAAAAGAAAAACAGTAATGATTAACTTATCTGTCTGATTAGGATTGCTTATTTTCATTTCTTACTAATATTTAGCGATTACAATTTGTATTAATTTGTGTAAAATGACAATGTTGGCACAACAAAAATTATTGTGTTCACTTTTTTTTGCATTCATTCAAAGAATCTTAGTTTAAATCAGCACATTTGAGTTTTATCCAAAAATAGCGGCTTTATGGAAGGAAAAGGTATGTTTTTGTTCAATTCCATTTGCTAATTCAAGCAATTATTTACTTTGATCACCAGTGGAAGTATAAAACTAGTTAACTGAATGTATGCGGTCGGTTTGTAAGGAATTTTTCGCTTTGGAACAACCTTTGATGTTCCACATAAAACTAAAAATATGACACACACTGGGTATTAACTCAACAGTATGGTATCTAATGTCTTAAAAACTTTCAGGGAGTCTTGTCTATGCATACGCAGACGGGTTTGTGTGTAATGTTGCACTGAGGGAAAAACACGAAAAGTGAGTGTAATTAAGAAACTGCAATTAATTTAATGTAATGACGCTGAAATTGCTTTTTCTCAAATCTAGTATTCACTTTCCTAAATAAGTGCTCTGATCCAAACATTATTATAGCAGTTTTCTACTAGTAACAGATTTGTTAAATATTTGTTATATCAATTACAGATTTTTTTGTAAAGATGGCGCTTTCCTTATCTCACTGCAGTCATTTTGCATATTTAGTACAAATAGCAAAGCAAACAAGATTATAAAATATTAATCTAAAATAGCTAACAGGTAAAATACTAATGGGGGCCAAAGCGACTGCTGACATATGCAACAAACAGCAGTGATGTCAAGTCGATAAGCCCAGTTTTCATATTATTAAAATAAAGTAAAAAACGTGTAATATCATGATAGCTGAACCTTCTTGGAAAGCGAATTGCACGCCCGTATTGTTTGCCGTCGGAATGTAATACTATCGACTGTAAAAATGATGTGCGTTTGGCTCAATGTAATTTTGCTGCAAAAATAATTATCCTGAAATAACGCTTAAATCAACATATATTGTTTTTCTGAGCGCATTTGTTAAATATACTGCTGTGGTTAGTCAACCCACTTTCCGCTGAGTGTATTTTGAGTTGCATATTTTGATTTGTTTACTTTCTTCCGAGCTGAATCAATTTACCGAGAATTTTTCACAAATAATGTTTATTTTGTATCAATTTTAGTTAAGAGTATTTTGTATGATTTAATTAATTTAGTGTTAAGTTTTTTAATCTAATTCCATTCATTAATATGTCTATTGTTTGATGGTTTGATTTAATGCTTATTCTTTTGTATGTTGACGTATTGTTAATACGTCTGCGTTGTATGATTTTAAGAGAGGGATTTTCGTAAGAAAAACAGTTGTAGAGTTTTGTCAGAGAGTTCCTTGCACGACTATAAACGTGAGTAGACGTATTTTTGTGTATTTCTATCATTGTTGCCATTTTGTAATTCATTTAGTATTGAAATTTATTTCTGTAAAAATTTAGTCCATCAAGGAATTCATATCGTAATAATTGTTAATGTATTGACGTGTACACGTAGTAGATATAAGATCAATTATTATTTTTGTTCGGGAAGATATTTTTTTTAGTTTTTACTCTCTCATTATAGTTTAAAGGGTTAATTTTCCGTTATTCAAGTTTGCTGTTTCGTTTTTTATTTACAATCACCTCGGGTTGGGTGAGTAGAAGCATTGTTCTTGCTTTTAGTTTTCAATTTAGTAAATTTCAAATTGTCCACGCTTAATTTATTGCATTTGTGAAACCACGTGGATAGAAATTGATATATTTAGGATTATCTTCCTGAACAAACAAAACTTTTGCTTTGCATAGGAAATAGCATTATCCTATTGTAATTTAGAGTCAAGTGCAGTTTTTAGTTTAGGGCAGAACCTTCAGTTCACGGTTTTTTTTTTTTCGACACAATCTGTAATTTAAACCTTTTTAAAATAAATTTGATTGTTAATTTACGTCGTTGGGTTGAAAATTCTGTTCTTTTATTTTTATTTAAACCTTTTCATTTTTCGGGTAATTAAGAAAGTCAGATTTCATTCACTCACAAGTTACTTTTCGTGGTTAGATTCAAGTTTTATTTTGCGAGGGTAACTCTGAGGTTAGTAGTTCTTTTGCGTTCAAATAAAATTTTATCCGTTGAGCTAGCTTATTTTATTAAGATATTTTATTAAGATTATTGAATGAACCATTATTGAGTCAAAGAGATTCGTGCTACTAAATCTCTTTTGATTTAAACATTCAAGTAGCTTAAGCATATTTAAGTGCTTGAGTAAGTCAATTATTCGTTGAATCAATAAATCTTCTTCCTCGGTGCATGGCTTCTACCAGTAGTAGAGTAATAGAATAGTCGTTTACCGGACGAACACTCTACCAATTAAGCCAGAGAGAAGTGCGGATTCGAGGTACAAATCGAACATATATCGATATTTGATTGGTAGAGCGTTAATTTATTTTCCGATAAACGAAAGTGTGTAGGTTCGAATCCTGCGTGAGGAAAAAAAAATTCTTGGAAAAAAAATCCTCTTAATTATTACACATGTCTAAACATGCACTATCGCAACTAGTTTGTCGGTCATTTATCTTCTAGTTACATGCTAATAAGTTGAAATATTTAATATAACAACATGCTGTGAAAGCTATTGAAGGAGCAGGAACATACTATATCTTTAGATATGTTGTATGTACGTAGATAAATTGAACATACATTACCTAAACACATTTAATGCCAGATGGTAGTTTTCACACATTTTTACACATTCTAGTGGCAAATATATACGACATTGCGAAGCCTGGCATTAATTTGCGCGCGGTTGAAATGGTAACAAACTGTTTCAAATACCTGTTCATTGCATTCCTACACGAGTAATACCAACATATGCTGTAGTAATTACCAGGATCTGCCTACTATTTTAACCGGAGGTAAACACAATAAGAGATCATTCTTTAAAATTGTTTAGACAAAGATGTTTGGCAAGACTCTAGGAATAAATTTAATTTAATGAGCATTGTATAAATATTATGACAGGATTAGTATACATAGTACATTTCACATCATGTAAGTTTATTATATTATAATTAATGTTTACTACCACATGTGTTTATTACCGTTGGGTGATAAGTACACTTTTATTTCACACGTCTACAGAAATCAGCTAAACATTATTAAAACGTAATTGCTTTTTTTCTATGCCATTTGAATCTGAAATTAGCTCTAAATCCCACAAAGCTTTATACGAATACCAACAAATCTAACTTCCAAACGATTCCCTTTTTTAAAAGGGGAGATCTAATTTCTTTTCTCATTCGAGTATTTCTTCGCGGAAATTGTATTTTTACTTAATGATATTGTTTCGATACTACAACGCTATCGTAACCTTTTTTTAATAGAAAATCCATACTAAATTTCGTTGAAAATTTTAAAGGGAAGGAAGTTCGTTCCAAGGTTTATTTTCTCAGATTATAAACGTCTAATTCCCTGCCAGAATGGTAGGACAGCGATATTAAGAAGACCATTTTATTATGGGGAAAATGAGATTAGACCTTTTCGTTTTTATCCCAGATTTTTAATGCTATTTCATTTCTCTGCTAAAAACTAAGGTACAGTGCTTGTGAAACATAATTTTATATCTTTTTTTTTAAATAACCACGGCATGCAACTTGCGATAATGATCTAGTCATCCATTTCACAAATTCTCCATCAAATTTTGCTTTCTAAGAATAACAAAGGAAACCATGAACAGAACAAAAAAAAAATACAGGCACACAGGACATATAAATCAGTGACATATTATTTCGAGATGTAGACAATATAGATATGAAAAAGTATGGATCTCGTCAGCCTTCGCTAGCTGCAGAACGCGCATGTGACTTCGTTCCCAGACGAGCCGGCAAAAACTAAGTTATTTATGATGGGACCTCGACATTGATAAAGTTGCGAATTGTTCCGTAACTTTTGGGTGTCCGCCATCAACTATGTAGATAGGAGACTCGGGGACTTCAAAACTTCATTGTCTAATGTATAAATTTCCTTTCGGTGTTGGAGATGTAACATACAGAGTGAGCCATCAAAAGCAGATAGATTAGGTAGCTATTTTAAATCTTGTAATATTGTATTTTGTTGTTAAACATAATGTTGCCTGACATTTAAAATATAGTAGTAATTAAGAAATACTAATAATATAAAATAATCATCTCAATTATATATTAAATCAAATGCTACATACACTAAAAATGCACGTTCACAAATAATATGCGTTCACAACGAGGGAACGACTCAAAATTTATAATTAGTAAATTCCTCAAATGAATAAAATGCTTGATCCAGCATTACAGCCTTCTATTTATTGCGAAATACATTTAAATTAGGAGAATCTACTACTACTAGAAAGAAGTTTATTTGAGAAAGACAAAATCATCTACACTGTTGAAAATTTTAACACTTTCTTGACTAATTTAATAGTCAGGAGAGGTCCACACTCTTTTCGTGTTATTTTGTCGAGAACTATAGAAGTTTAAATTTGACGAGCAAAGATAGTCAAGTATTGTCTATTGCTAAGGGGTTATTTTGTCCAACTGACACGTGGAATTATAAAATACTTCTAGTCACATTTTATTTGATCTAGACTAGACAAATTTACTAGCTGTTTAACTAAATGAATGCGATCTATTGGGTGTTTTAACACCATTTTCTAAACACAACGTCTTTTTAATATGCAACTCCTATTTCTTAGTGCTAGAATATTCTCTCTTTAAGACGTTATCTCAATTATAAATATGCAAAACCACTCATTCACAAGTTTTGGTTTCAACTAAACGTACCAATTTTAAAATGATTTTTTGAGAACCATTAAAAATTAAGTGAATGTTTATGCTATTTGATTCAAGTCTAAACTAATTGCGTAAATAGATGTTCCCAATACATCTTTAAGATGTTGAAATTTTTTATGCCCACTGGAATTAACGTTTAATAACACGAGGTTACACTTTGCAAGTCAGTCACATTTGGTGGTTTGTTTGGATATGTTAATACGGAGAATCAAACACGAAAACAGATACACGTGTAATGCAGGTGGTGCGTATAATGCAATACTGTATTAGAATAGGTGGGCTTTCTATATTTCTATCAGAGGGAAAAATTCTGATTGGTTGACGCTTCTGATTGTCTAGAAAAATAGTCAATCCTCATATCTGAACAAAGAATTCACACGAAATTCTAGTCATTTCTGTTCTATTAAATACGCGTAGTCAACTCGTCTGGCAAAGTTTGGAAAAATCAACACTAAAATATTTGATTAGCGCAAAATTAACGCCAACACCGTAATATTTTCAACAGTGTAATAAAGAGAATATTTATAAAAAGAGGTCTGCCTTTGGAAGATTAATATTACTGCAGGTACTGGTATTATAAGAATGAATGTCCAGCGGATAAATATGCTTATTTCTATATTTTGATGAAATTTTATTCTTAGCCGATAGTGTAAATTATGATTTTTCCTTTTCTTGAGATAGCGGCTTCTTTTTGAACAATTTAATGAAAAATCTTACTAAATTAAGTCATTTTACACAGAGAATCATTAATGCATTTATATATTAAACATTTAACAAGCACATCACAAACATTTAAAAATTTACATTTTATAAAAATAAATAACATTAAAGTGTTATTTGTCAAAGGAATTTAATTAATTATTTTTATAAAATGTAAATTTTTAAATGTTTGTGATGTGCTTGTTAAATGTTTAATATATAAATACATTAATGATTTTCTGAAGAAGACAATAAAAAATTTGTCGAAAAGTTAAAAAATGACTTAATTTAGTAAAATTTTTCATTAAATTGTTCAAAAAAAAGCCGCTATCTCAAGAAAACTAAAAAGAACATTATTTCTGTATTTATACACAATACTTAATGACTCATAGATAATCAAAGAATATAATGTAAGAATTTTATGAGAAACAAACAAGGGTCAACACTGGGCCCTGCCATCCACTCCACCGACCACGCGCACTGCTCGCTTCTGCAATTTGAAAATTTCTGATAAGTTCGTCGTGATGGTAAAACCCCAACTAAGAAAAGGATGTCTCACGCGTGATACAAAAAGAGCAAAGTATGCTGCAACATGCTCACCAAAGTTCTACCTTATGATCCTGAAACCATAGCAAGAAGATGATAAGCTCCTAGACAGCTGCTGCACATACCTGGTCCATCCCAAGCCGGCACCCACAACAACCCCCAAAAATTTCACTTCAGACACACTCTCTAACACAGTTTTATTAATGTTGAGGGTAATCTTAATTGCACCAAACAGCTACAGATTTTAGAGAAGTCAGTATTTATTAAATTTCCAAATCCTCGTAATTAGAAACATGCCACTTAAGGGAAGTATCGTCAGTGAAAAGAACCGTATGTGATTGGCGGGCAACATGTTGCTGTTTACTGAAGGTACAAAAGTAAATGCAAGATGAAAAGTAAAAATGAAAATTAAATTAACTATGCTCAGCGGATAAATCAAAAAGGCGCAAAAGAACAATTAAACTCAAGGGTACCCTCGCAATTAAAACTTGAATTTAATCATGAAAAGTAAACTGTGGGTGAAAGAAATCTGACTTTCTTTAATTACTCCAAAAATTGAAAAAGGTTTAATCAAAAATAAAATAATAGGATTTAAAATGACTTTAAAAACAGTCAATGATTTTATTATATATATAAAAAAACATTTTGTTACAAATTGCAGGGAAAAAAAAACCGTGAAAAAAGGTCCTGGTCGAAATCAAAACCGGCATTAGACTCTAATTTACAAAAGGACAATGCAAATCCTTTAACAAACAAAAGACAATACAATTCAGGAAGATAATCCTTTTTTTTCACAAAGATCCACGTAATTCACATTAATACAAACTAAATTAATCGTGGAGAATTCCAGTAAATTAATAAATTAAAACTAAAAGCAAGCACAATGCTTCTATTCACCTAACCTGAGGTGATTAAAACTAATTACAAAACAGCAAAATTAAAAAAAAAACGAAAAATAAACTCTTTAAACTAAAAATATCTTCCTGCACGTAAAATATCTTATACCTAATTTGTGTACACAAAAATATAATGCCAATTATTATATAGCGAGTTCCTTGATGGATGATATCAATCAAAATTAACGAAACAAATCTTTAAATAAAAATGAAATACCAAAATGGCAGCAAAGAATATAAATTTAACATCTACTTACACGGCATCTGTTAGGGAACTAATTCTTACAAGGTTAAAGCAGTCGTATACATATAAAATTCTACAGCTGCGTGCAACGCAACGCGGAAAGATCATAGAAGAAGAATTCTTCTAAGAAGGACATAAACTACATGAGCAAATAAAAATATACTAAAGAGTGAAATTAAATTTAAAACAACTGAACATTAAAATAAATAGGTTAGGTCATTAATATACACTGCTGGAAATAACACCCTGTATAATCTGAACGTGTGGTTCTAGCGCAATGAAATTTGGTATAGAAGTAGTACTAAACTAGTATAACAAACCTTCATGCGGAGAGCGTCGTAACCCTGCTGGGAGGGGGGTACTATCGCTACACGACATGGAGTCAATAAGTCGTCGTATGGCAGCGGGAGGGATGCCGCCTCAACTCGCCTCCATAGCTGCCAACGTTAGCCGGGGGAGCCGGATAACGTAGAAGTCTATGACCGATCATATCTCAGACATGTTCAATCGGATTTAGAACCGGAGAACGAGCTGGCCATGGAAGCATTCGTATACGGTGCTTTTCCACAAACGCCTATACTACACGCACGATGTGCGATCAAGCATTGTCGTGCATATATAGCAGATGTGGGCGCCGCCGAACGTAGGGAAGCACCTCAGTCCATTCTCACCATGCCCGTTGAAGAGCCGACAACGACCGCTCAAGACGGCGCGCGATCTCACGGAAGGATACATCCGTCATGTGCATCCCCACAACCATTCCTCGCTCAAACTCGCTTAAGTAGCGCAATCGATCCGCCATTATGCAGCAAATACAACTACATACTGGACCTTCACACCACACTAAGAAAGACCGGTTTCTCCCAACTCCTTCGGTCTCCATGGCGACGATATGTTCCACCTATCCGAGCCTCTCCGTAAAAAATGCGCCGATAGAACAAGTCGAAATTCGCTGCATAGACTCGTCTATAGGAAACCTTGATGCTCCGCAAATTTTATGGAATGTATCTTCACGCGTTCAGATTATACAGGGTGTGCTCGTCAATCCAGCAGTGTATATACATGTACACTAAAAATATCGTTGGCCCAAGCATCGAGTCCTGCGGCACACCACACACTGCTCGATCAGTTCCGAGCTCTAACCGACAACAGAAATAACGTCAGAACATGTTCTCTTATAGTACATATCCACGCATACATATTTTAGGTGGATGGAAAAAAAAAAAACATATTAGAGCTGCAAGTAGAAGAGCAAAAATTAAAAAATTAAATTTTAAAAATTGAATTAGAAATTAAGAAAAATAATTAAGCACTACCAAATAAAATATTTATTAAGTTATAATAGTCTTTCTTCCATATTACAATAAATTTTGAAAATAATTTGTAATTAAATTATTTCTTGTTCTATTGTCTTGGACGTTATTTTCTAATTGTATATCTGCCCCCACCATGTCGGGTGCTACTTCAAGCTGTGGAGGAATTTTTTCATGCGCATCACACGCAATGTTATGCAATACCGCTGTTGCCACTATAACTGATTGCATGGTCTGAATTTTTAATCGACCACAATTGCTCAGTATAGGGAATCTCCTTTTCCAAATCCCATACATTCTTTCAACGCAATTACGCGTAATATGCGACTCATTATATAAGTTCTCTGCTGGAGTTACCGGATTTAACAAGGGTGTTAATAGATAATTTTTATTTCTATATACGCTATCTCCTAACAGTAACTTATCTCCAAAGTCCCCTTCTTTCAAATCTCTCACGAATACAAGAATTATTAAATGTATGAGAGTCGTGGCTGGATCCAGGCCATCATCAACTACATCCTGAATCTTCAGATTAAAGTTACACACTGTTTGAATATTTATGGATTTTTGGATATTTCTATTCCTAAATATTTCTCCATTTTCACCACTTATTAAAATAGTTTTGGTGATATCTTCATTTGGAAGTATATGTAAATAATTACCTGGTGATTGAATTTTTACATGAGTCAATCAATCACACCCACTACTCGAGGAAATCTAGCCATCCTATGGAATCCTTCAACATTTGCATAAGTTTCCTCGTCATTTCTAGGAAACTTGATGCTGCCTCAAACTCGCAATTGCTACTGATACCTTACGAACAACCTTTGCTGGCTGTTGACTTATGGACACCTATCAAGTCCCTACTGTATTCAAAAAACTTCCAGTAGCATAAAATCTTAATGTTAGGAACAGCATTTCCTCTGATGTTAAAGCTGAATTCCCCAATATATTCATATACTTACAATTAGTTAGCAAGCAAATATCACTATCATTTATAAGGTACCAGGCAGTAGGATGAGCAATAGCTAAACGAATTTCGTCTAACACGCGTCTAACCGAATCTTTGCTCAAACGGTATCTTATTAAAAAAATCATATCATCCCATATCTGGAATTGATCGTATCTAACACATAAAACTTTCGGTCTTCTGTTCCTTCCAAGATGTTGTACAAAATTAATAATAAATTCATCTTCGGAAGATTCGATTAAATCAAGAATATCCATTTTATTTACTATTGACGATATATACTATATTTTCAACTCATTAACGAAATCAAAAGAAAAAATGGTTACGTATGATGTGTACTATGTGTGTACTTTATAAATGTCATCAAATGTCAAACGGACTTAAATCAGAAATTTGAACCTTGAACCAAAGTCATGCTTTAGTTCAACTTAAACGCGATGTTGGATTCAATTTAACGATCAACTCGAACTGAAATACGTTTTAAACTTTAAACTTGAACTTAAACTTGAACTCTCTCTTGAACCGTGACTGAAAAACCGGGCATAAGGGTGATGGAGATATTCTGAAAACAAAATTGATTTCAGCATTCACATTTTTGTGCTTGGGGCAAAGATCTTGTTAGCCAGTGTTATCACACCATTAATGCTGCATACTTACCAAAGCTTTCTTTTTTCTTTGTGAAAATAATCTAAGGTATTGCCATAGGAAACAAATTTGAATTCTAAACTATCTATCGCTTCCGCTGCGATTCGCAAATCCCCTGCGATACAAACCCATTTCCGCTTCGCTCAATCTCCCGAAAGCTACATTAAACAAACACAAACAGAAAACCTGCATTCAACTCCTGTTTATTTCTCCCACACGCAAGTAAATTCAACCCTACCAGCATCTATTCTTCGCTCCACACACGTATATACCATGCAAATAGGGCAAAATCCCAACTTGTACGAATTGATTTAAAACCGCGCCTTGTTTCGTAACATGTATATATTTACGCAAATTACATAAACCGCACAATCGCTAAGATGGCTTCGAAAAGAAACGAAAAGGAACGACAGCGACAGCTAAGGTGGTGCAGGGTGGCGGAGGCGACCAATTTTAAGTGTCGGATATGTGAGACGCAATTACCCGGGAATATCTGATTTAGATGCCGCACGACGCGCTTGGCGGTTTACTGGCAGTGGAGCGGCGTTTCTTACGTAATAGAGTCGAGCGTCACTCAATCTCGAGGAGCTTACGCGAATACCGCGAATGGTAACGAAAGAGTAAGATCGCAAGCACGGAGGAATTCGCGTGGGCGAGGTATGGCTAAATTCCGTCAGCGTAAAGCTACAGTGTTCGTGTTTAATTAAACTCGAGCTATATTTGGTATTAAGCGATTTTTAAATAAATTTGTAGCAGCGGAAATATCAAATGTTCAGAATAAATCTTGACTTTATTCACATAGTTACATACAAATGCATTAAAAACAATGCAGACTACATTGGAGTGGTGGTCCAACTGCCAGTTACCAACATAATTTCGCTCAAAGCTTAATTTAAAAGGTCCTACATCTCAAATCGTTAAAAAGTGCTTGCTTTTATAATTACCCTGAAAGTTTTGATAGTTTTTGACAACAGATTTTTTTTTTCCAACCAAGAAAATTCAATATTTTCATGTTGGTTATACAATCTTGTCATACGTAATTATTCTGTCCGCCATTGCAAAATCTAAAAGTAAATTTACGTTTATTTAATGCCTCTCAATTTGTAAAAATTAAAAATATGAATACTTCAAATAATAATCCATTGCGGAGATGTCAAAACACAAACTGCATTACCAACCTCGGCTAAAAAGTCACCACATTTGATTGCAAAATGTGAAAATTTTGACATATTTTTTCATAAAATAGTTACGCAAAGTGGTCATTATGAGTGCGAAATAGAAGAAGAAATGATTTGTTCTATTTAAATTTACATTGTTTATATTTACAACATTGATATTTTATTTTTAATTTATTCAATACCGCACCATTTATTTTAGCTCCATCGAGCGGAATGTGGCTGAACTATAATCTCGCAAATAATTACATTGTAAAACTATAGATGACGCTTTATTAATATGTATTTCTTTCTTATTTTTCCGTCAAATATTATTAGTTGGTGGGTTTATGCCTTAATGCAATAACGGTTGGATATTGGTTTACAATACGAGATTGGGAGAACAATAAATACGTTCAACAAAAATGGTAAATATCATATAAATTATACAACAACTTTCAACATTGCTTGCCAACTATAACTTTGCTATACCACAGCAAATTAAATATTTGGGTTTAATCCTCGACAACAAATTAAAATGGAGTGGTCATATAAATAATGTGGTTGCGAAATGTGAGAAAGCACTGAATATATTACGCACAATTACTAAAGTTCGATGGGGTGCAGATTTATCGATCTCTATGAACGTTTACAAGGCATATATTAGGTCGGTGATCGATTATGGGTGTATACTTTATAGCACCGCTTCAACCAAAAATTTGCATAGGCTCGACATTATACAAAATAAAACTCTTCGAATATGCGTCGGTGCTATGAGATCTACACCAGTCGTGGCGCTACAAATTGAGGTAAATGAACCACCTCTAACGCTCCGGAGACAAATGTTGGCCGTAAAATATATCACAAAAGCAAAGATTACGGGTTTGAGTTCCATTCTACGAAATTTATCAACAGTAAACGTATTAGATTTAACTGCGGTATACTGGCAAAAAAAAGTCACCTTTGTTATGCGAAGCATTTCGTTATTCAGTAAATTTTGATGCACGTTTATATAAAGCCGAAGATATGCCTAGAGTCTATAAAACCATGTTCTACTATATTTCCACCATATACAGGACAACCTGAACATGATTCTCAACTTCGTAGTCAAATTTTATCTCAATACCAACAAGTTCTAGTTATTTTTACTGACGGTTCCAAGTCTGAGGAAGGATGTGGGGGTGCCTTCTGCGTTGTAAACACTGGACTATATAAGTTATTTAAACTAGATTCAGATGCATCTATATTTACGGTAGAGGCTGTTGCAATATTAGAAGCATTACGTTATAGTGCCAATATAAATTTTAAACGTATAATTATTGTGTCCGATTCAGCAAGTGTCCTACAATCTCTCTCTCAGAATCCGTTAACAAAAAATAAAACATCATGCATAGTCAAAGATATTATTAACCTAATTAATAAGTTGCGTCGCTGGGAGATCTCCATTATTTTCTACTTAGTTAAAGGTCACTCTGGGATCCCATGCAATGAAACTGTTGATAGACTCGCTAAGATGAGTTGCACGGAAGGACCTTTATATAAAGCTTGTCTTGGTGAAAAAGATGTATTTAACATCGTTAAGAGGGATTTACTGTATCGAAATTGGAAGGATCTGTGGAAAGCGGCTAACAATGAGAAAATGACACAATATGCGTACATACACCAATCAGTATACAGTAGACCATGGTATTATTCACATGATAAAATATCACGCTTTTATCGCACTACCATTGCTCGAATCAAATTTGGACATGGTCAGCACCCGTCACACTTATACAAGCTCCATATTATTGAGTCTCCAAGATGTCGATGCGGGCATGAGATGTGTGACCTTAATCATATATTACTCAACTGTCCCTTACAGAAAGATGTTATCAATGCTCTTATAAATCAGCTGATTTTAGAGAGAGTGGAATTACCTACGAGCATAATAACTCTAATGTGTTACAATAATAAACGTATCTGTGATCTAGTCATAAGTACTCTTGTTAAAATGAATGTACAAATATAAAGGGTTAAGTAACTCCCATCCTAGCTCAACCTTTGTGGGGTTAACCTTTTTTTCCGTTGGCCGTAATCTTGTGTTGATACAAACGTTAGTCATCCCGATAGGCCCCGGGATGTGAAATGTGTGTCCACGTCTGTTTCCCTAATTAGTTACTTTAACCTAGTCGTAAACTTAATCTTTAATATATAAATACCGTTATTGTCTATACTAGGTATATCTTGCCCGTCTAATGTAATGACTAAGCCTTATTGAGGCACATGGGCTGTGATCCCGAGATGCCAAATTAATAAAAAAAAAAAAAACTTTCAACATTCTGCTTTCATGCTCTACTTGCATGTAATTACAAATTAAACAAAAGTTTCCTTCAAAATAAAGCACGTTCCGAATGTATTATAAACAAAAAATACAAATACAAATAAACAGTATTTGTATTTCCCGCGCTTTCTGTAACGCAGCCTTAAGATATATTACCTCTAACAGTCCAACTTACTTCTTGTCCAAATAAATGGTCGTTCGCTAAATTTACAAATAAACACTTTCCTGATGTGCAATCTCCGGTTTTGGCAGTTAATAATTCATTCGCGTTTATTGAAAAGATTGAAAGCATTAAAAGGCTGTGTAAGTTTTTTTTTTCTTTAAAGCTTTATTCTATTCAGTACGCGAAAAAAAAGCAAATTAATATATTAACTGGTTGTTAAAAAAAATCTACGTTGTCATCTACTTACGTTTTAATTTACACCGAAATTATTTGAATTGTAAACGTTTAAATGAAAATACATACATACACAAGTTGTCATTTAACATAGTATTTATGGATCTTCTACTTCTAATACTTATGTAGAGGTAAAAATTTATGCATTTGTATCGTATTTTATTAATTTAATTATGCAAATCATATTCACACAATAAATTTAGACCGCGCCCGGTTCGCAAAAGGGAATTTTTCATTTTCACTTCCACCGAATTTATATGCGCCATTTTTGCATTTCCAACTCGTACATTTACGTTTCCCCTAATGTGATTTAAGAAGGAACTTACACATGCGAATATTATACCCAGCTGGGACCCATAAAGCTATCATAGCACTTGCACTTGGGTATTTCAGTTTGTGGCAGCATGTAGGGCACGCGATGACCCTTAGGGAGGTCAAAGAACTTTGAAATATTGCTACAAATATTTGGAATTTTCTTAACAACTAATGCTTTTTCAAGCAACTGCATTGAAGCTAAAAACCAAAGAATAAAATTTCAGAGCAAATTTAGTTGGCAAATACATCTCTAGTTCAAATATTACGAATATACGAAATGCGTATTTACTCTTATGGGAAACACTACAACCGTTGAAACATCTGGATCTATTTCTCTGTTCCTGGGCGTCTGCGGAATTTCAAGTGTGGTAAACGCGGCTGTTTTGCGGATTCACAATATTCGCGTCGTCTTTAAATTGTTTTCCTTTGCAATTGTTGGTTACCCTTTGTGTGCTGTCGGTGTTTGGCGTATTTCGTGCACGTTGCATTGTAGGCAATTTCCTTCGCGACGTTGAATCGCATCGACTTATATTATTTCGCGGAATCTGAATAACTGACACTTTAAAATTTTTATGCACGTGTACGCAATATGTTGTACTTACGGTAAAGGAGAAATACATTTACGAACTCTTTTCGGGTATAGTATAGTATAAAATGAAAATTTACTTGAGAAAAGTAAATGTTTTCAAATATCCAATATTTAAATATTAGAATTTTATTTTTAGGAAACTGGTAACACTACAAGCTGTCAAGTGAAAACTATGTGGAATATGTCGTCTTTCCTATAACGTAATTATATCTATTGTAAAGAAAACTAAAGTCGTATCTATACATAGTTATAATAAAGTAGTAGTAGTCTGATAAAAGTTAATGTCCTCATGAATCACAATTATAAAATATTGTGAGCTCCGCTGAATTTTGCTAAATAACGAATATAAAAGCGTTTAAAAAAAAAAGAAAATTTCAAAAACGTTTAAAATATCAAATTTGGCACAATTATTACACTTGAACAATTTCAACAAATGAAATCTGAGAGTGTATATTCATTAGAAAAAAAAAAGACATATGTGCATGCCTTTAGAGAAAAGTGTGATAGATATTGCAGATGGAACAAAAAAGTTTCTTTAATTGCTAGGCAAGAGAGACGAATATATGCCTAATAGCCGCAGAATGGGGTTCTGCCCCCTTCCCCTTTCCCCTCATACTGTGGAACCCTAGTCGTGGATTAGCCACTATTAAGTGTGGACGGCACGCAGATGTTCTTTTCATTCTGATCAAGGAAGATAGTCTTAACATGAGTCCATCCAAAGCGACCATATATTATTCAGGAGAAGGAGGAAGTTACCTGGCCATGGGTTGCTAAAACTCCGGAGGGACGATATAAAAGTGTCAGAAGGGGCGAAATGTGTCACTTGGAATCTCAGCTTCAGAGAATTAAGACTAAGGTAAAGACGACATTATGTTGGCTAGCAGAAGAGCTCGTGGAAAAAAAAGGGGATTAAGACATCAAGACCAAGTATTATGTACTAGGCATACATCGCAGTGGTCAGACCTATGATCACTTATGCATCTCTAGTTTGGTGGACAAAGATGTAGCAATAAACTGCTATAACTGAACTTAGGAAGATACATAGCCTTGCTTGTTTAGGAATAACAAGCGCAATGAGGACAAATCCTACTGCAGCAATGGAATACGTATTAGACCTCTCTTCTCTCAACTTGGTGATAATACAGGAAGCAAGAATCGGCCGTAGAACTAAATAATAAGTACAATTCCAAGGGTAAAACTTCAGAGCGTCTTCTACTATTGAAGGAAGTGAAATGTACAAATACAAAATTACACAGTAAAAATGGATCTGTATCGCCACGTCTACCTAATATGTATAGTCTCACCACTGGTACTGATTATTGGTTGAAAATACTACCTGTAGAATTTACGTTATCTTGTTGAAAACGGCTCCTAATAATATGTGAATTTAGAAAATACCACACATTATAGAAATTATATATAGTTAAACAGTAAAGACTGATGTCACAATCAATTTATGTACAAGTTTCTCTTTACCAGAAATATGTATTTCATTTTACTTTGAAGCCATTTTTATGTGTTGTAACGTTCAAGCTGCATTTAGACGAGGAAGAGGTACACAGGATCATGTTTCCACGCTAAAAGAAATTATAGATAAGTCTATCGAAAGTAAAACGAAAGCGTACTTCTTGTTCATTGATCTACAAAAAGTCTTCGACAGAGTACCCAGAACGAAAGTGTGAAAAATACTGGAGGAGAAAGGAGTTAGTCGACTAATAATAGACGCAATTAAGTCACTATACAAAGACAATGACACATATGTAATATTCCAAAATATGAAGTCAGAATCCTTTCCCACAACGGATGGTCTAAGGCAAGCAGGCGTTATCAGCCCACTGCTGTTCAATGTACTGCTGGATCATGTTATTAAGGAATGTCAACCCCAAAGGGAAAAGCTAATAGTTGGATACAGAAACATGAACAGACTAGAAATATCAGAATCCGCATTTGCAGATGATGTAGTGATAATGGCAAAAACCGAAGGACTACAACAAAACATAAATATATGGAACAAGGCACTACAAAGAAAAGGCATGATGATAAACACAGAAAAGACAAAAGTAATGGGTATAATGCAAAATAAAAGACAAATTAACATCAAAATTAATGGAAAGAGTATAGAATAGGTTGATGAATATAAATACTTGCGAGTAATTATACAAAATGACGGAAAACAAGATTAGAACATACAAGAAAGAGTAGGCTGTACCACACAATAAAGCATACATTTATAAGGAAAAAAGAAATAATGATGAAAACTAAAATGACCATTTTCAAAACTACAAACTACAGACCAACTTTGATGTATGGCAGGACATGGACAGTAAGCGCGACATGGAAGAGTAAACTACAGGCGGCCGAAATGAAGTTTTTACAAGGAGTTAAAGGAATTACAAGATGGGACAAGATCAAGAACGAAGATGTGAGGACAGAATTGGGAACAACATCACTCTTGGAGCTCATAGAAGAGAAACAGCTGGAATGGTGGGGACACGTCCAAAGGATGGGAGAAATGAGGCAAACGAGAAGAGTGTGGGAAGCAAGAGTGATTGCAAGAAGAGGAAGGGGACGACCTCCAGAAAATTGGGACAATGCAGTGACAAAAGCTATAAGATGCACGTGGATGACGCAAGAAACATCGCCAGGAACAGAGGAATGTGGAAAACAGTGTGTCACATATAAAACAATAATAATAATAAAAATAATTCATGCCTTAGCATTCCCCAACAGCTTTCGCCAATTACAGGGGGCATCGGCGGCCATGAGTTATTATTACGCCTGCGCCCATGGAACGACTTAAAATGTTCATCTCTCAGCATTGGCCAAGGAGTGATGAAAACCACGTAAACCTCACTCTGAGAGCAGTCCGTCGGACTCGAACCGAGGACCCCGCGACTGATAGCCAAGCGTGCAAGCCACTCGACCATCAGCCGGGTTAAAACAATATATCCATACACCGAAAGGTATTATCGGATCTTTTTCCCACGTTTCACGTTTCCATACCCGGAGCCCAGCAGACTTTTGGAAACCGAAGAAGTGAGTGATCTTCCGGCGTGAATATATAAGATTAATTTTGACAATTGAATATTTGTTTTCCTCCAGTAAGTGAAGCACTTGAACCACAAAGTGAACTTACGCAATCGTGAGAGTTGTTTTTGTTTGTCAATGTGATATGTCGTGTAAACATTAGAATAAAAGATTTAAATTCTAGGCAATTTTTTTATATGCTCTAGTTTAATATAATAGTATATACCTTCACACTATTTAGCAACAATGTTATGCCAATGAAAAGGATATGGGCCAAAGATAAATTAAACATGTGTCAATTCTTACAAAAGGACTTATTTTGGAATAACCAGTGGAAATGGCCAAAACCATAAACATTTGAACATGATTAAAAACTAAAGAAAGAGGATCTTACCATGATTTAGTCTTCTTGCCTTTTTAGCATGTATTAGCATAATCCATTAATTTGCATACTGCCAGTAAATTGAAATTTATTTAAAGTGTAAGTAAATATAGAATATTAATTCAAATAAAATCGCACACATAACTTTTCCGTTATTAACGATAGAAACATATCCATACATGACAATAATACCAAAGTAAATGCCAGCTCATTCCAGTGTTAGAACAGTAACTAGGTAACGTAATTCAAACATACTCTGTAAGTATTTGCACTTGTCGTCAAGTTATAAAACCATGAGCGAACGAGGAGCAATCGAACAATGTAAATATGACATTCGTTCGCCTATGTTTATAAGATCACAATTTGCCTCACAGTAATTTTATGGACAGGATGTGGTTTATGGCACACTGTCGACGAGGGAAATGAGAGATAATCAATTCCAGGATGTTACATTGTCGAAATTCTCACTGTGTGCGAATATTCCTTTTATTACAACAGAGCGAGAAAATAGAATCTTGACGCCTCAACAGATAGCGCTTATGTTTTAACATATCCTTATACAGCTCATTTTAAAGTCAGCCCAATTATCATCCCGAATGATTGAAATAATTTACATGTGTTCCATGTGGGCATGGTAATTACTAAAATGCTCACCTCTAATGCGAACCTAGTAAGCGGTGAAAATAAATAGTGGAAATCAGCGGCGGCTGGTGCTTACGTTTTTCCTGGGCCATTACAACCATGATACAAGAAAATAAGGTATGCTCATCTGAAAACCAAAACTCGTCTTTTTCGCGCATGGCCCTCAGATAAGTCATGACTCGACTGTCGCCATTGTTGCTGATGTATTTACCAAATTACTATATTTATTTTAACAAGTTTGCGTTTATTTTTAAATCGATTAGAGCACTTTATTTAGTTTTTCTTTAATGTTTTGTGTCAGCTTATGCTTGTAGTAGTTTTAGATTTACGTATATAGTGATTTTCGTTAGGTGTTATATTATAAGTTTGTTTTAAGTTTTGTGTGGATAAACTGTTTATAAATGTTGTAGTGGAAATTTTTGAGTAACTTTCATTCGTTTGAGGGAGTAGAATAAAAAGAATTAATAAATGAATTTGTAAAAAAAGAAAAATAAAACACTGCACTCAATCATTAATTAATTCTTTCTTTTTTTATCTGCATTTTTTTTATTCCAACACTGCATTAATGTTTGTACCAGACTAATGGATGTATCATTTGCCATTAAAAAAAATCTGAACCACTTACAATTGTGAAATTAAGTATAACGGTAAGAGCTAAAGAAGTGTAGAACATGTTCAATTAAAGTAAAGCTTGTAATTATTAACGCTTTATTTGCTTCATTGCACTAAAATAAGCAAACATGAAATGTTGTACTAAAGGGAAAAAATACTTTGCATCAACAGAATCACTCATCAAAAAAGAAATAACGATTGTGCATTCAATTGAAAACTACATTTAAAAATGTGAATCATCTAAAATTTTGTTTTAATGCAAATTTGATTGAAGAAAATGGCAAAAAAACAGTTTTATTAATTTTAATAGGATAGATTAAAAAAAAAATGAGAGTTAATTTTCTTTACGTTGGTGATATCTATTAAATTATTGGATTGGTAGTACTGTTTAGCCCTCAAATACGTCACACCTAGATGCGCAAGAGCATACCTTATTTTCTTGTATCATGATTACAACGATCTAATTTCTTCGTATAAGCTAGTATGTGTTGCGGACGATAGCACGCGAACTTCAATCATTGTATTGGCCCCACCTGTAACGTATGCACCAACCGCCACTGGTGGATATCAAAAATAGACATAAATCGTGAATATAGATACGTAGTATTTAAGTAAATTTAGCTTATTAAATATTCTTAGTAATGATGATATCAGCAGTCCTCTAGATTAGACAATTACTAGGTAAAATGTATTAATTTCTTAAATTCTCACTGTAAAAAGCTTGCAGTCCTTGCATTTTTGCCGTCCTGCCGGCCTGCTTTAGTCTTGTTCATTTTATTATTTATTTAAATAAATTAAACAACAACGAGAGCGCGATTGTTTCTACCTACCAGTAGTTTATGACGATATTTGTAAGAACTTAGGTTATGTATTTATTTTAAATCAATAATTAATTGTAATTTGCATCATTTCTACTAGATTACCTGCAGATGGTTGAATTTTAAACTGAAATATGTAGTAAATAAATCATAAATCTGAAGATTAGAAGGAACTTTTAATTTGCAATTCAAAAACTGTCAAAACAAATACCTACATGACATAACTCGAAAATACACATATACATATACATACTGTTGCAGACATCGAAAACGTTATAAATTTAATTTCAACCCCGTTGTAACGCCAACACTTTTAACAAGCACTCCATTTTTCGAAGTCACTTGAAAGTGTCTGATGATGGGTTTGCACGCTGACTAATTGCTCAAAATTGCCAGGGTGATAAAAATTGACCAGGCCGACGACGCGAAAACATCTGGCGGAATTCGAGAGAAAAATGTTCACTAATTTTCAAAATTTGCGATTACCGGAGCTTCAATTTTCACACGTCAACTCGCATTTTTTACTTGCTTTACTCTTTTTTTGCGATCACTGACGCTCTAAAACAAAAAAAAAACGTAAATATTCCCGAATTAATGGAACAATGGAATTTTTCAATATTTACAACAGTAAATCCAATTGATATATGTTATTTTTTTCCCTCTCCCTCCACAGATAATGTTCCTCTGTGAATTTATAATCTACGAAAGCTAATATATTGCTGGACAGAGCCTATTATTATTGCTTTAATTACATTTTATTTTAACTGTTTATACTCGGACCCAGCATGAAGATAATAGCAATTATGCTAATATTTACGTAGGATTTTCTAAATATTCACCACGATTCAGGTCGATATATTCATGTATATTTTGTGCAAACAGACGAATAACAAGCATTCTACATACGCAAAATTATATCTAAACGTAGACAGACAGAAGTCATTTAAATAAAATAAGAGGCAGTGAAAGGTTTATTTAGGTGGAAGCGAAATGCACCGAATAACCGAATTTACTTCTACTGTTTTGATGTTAATCTCAGTAGAATAGTAATATATTTACTTTATTTATTGATCTAAATGCTATTTGCGCAAAATGTGTTAACGATGTATTTACAGAACCCGCTAAAATTGCTTCTGACTGTGCATGCAATAAATTAAACAAATGATTTACCGATAATTCATTAACGTATATCACGGTTTTCGTATTTCATTTACCTTTTTGGGAATTCTTTAAAAAGTACTATATAATATATACTACTAAATACTGACTAAATGTAAATATGTTTACATCGATTTTACTAAGCGAAGCAAGTAATACTGAAATTTCGACCAATAAAATGCAGTGGCGGCTGGTACTAAAGGGCACAAGGGTACGTGCCCACCCAACCATCAAGATAAACAGAAAGAAATTCGCATGTAATTCAGGGAATTATTATTTTTACGTATTTTTATAACGATGGTATCAAAGTTTCCTTCCGCACCACAGACACTAGCGCATATGCGAACGCTCAAAACCATGTTCTGGGGCACTATTTCCGATGTACCTATTTTGAGTATGAATCGGACGGCTCCGTTTATCTTCGCTATATGCGCTTATACGGTCGCTTTGGGGCACGCAATTTCGTGTCTCCAGTTAACGTCTTGCATTCATTGCAACAGCATTGTTTTCAGCGCGTACCGCGCATGTGTGATTTCACAGGTTTGAAGTGACGTTTATTAATAATGATGAAATTTAATTGTGTGCAAAATCTTTTAAAAAACCCGCTATCATTTGAATAAAAACTTTTAATGAAGAAGAAAAGAAGGCCTATTCCTGACCTTCAAATAAACTACGATTCCCCAAGTAAAACTCGAACTGACAATAGAGTATTCAATAAAAAGATATATGAAAAATATGATTGGACGTGCACAGGTTCACTAATAAATAAATTATTTTGCTTTAACTGCTTAATTTTTAAGAAATAGGTTAGCGCGTGGAATAAACAAGGGTTGAATGATTTAAAGCATATCTCAGAGAGGGCAAAGAAACACGAAAATTCCGTTTCTCACATGAATGCATGCGTGGATTTTAGTGTTCTAGGTAATGTGGACATACCCGAACAGTTAGACAGTGCTTATTTGCGACATAAAATTAAAAATAAAAATTAAGTGTATAAAATTTTGCAAAATTCTCCTAGATTTTATGTATAAAAAATAAGTACGTTTTTATTTTGTATGCTTGATAGTCCATAATTAAGTGAGTACAATACATTAAATTCGAAAGTGTACTTCCTAATTTTTTTATTAATATACTATAAGACCAAATTGTTTTGGCTACTAGTTTCGACATATGGCAGTAGTAATTGTCTTCTTCAGGCCTCAGCATGATCCCATAATAGTTGTGGCCGGACATTTATTTTCCCGCAATGTCCGATCAGCGAATCTATAATACATTACATCTATAATACATTTTTAATACACTGTTTGCTAAGTTTTTTAATCCCTTGACTATTATGGGATCATGCTGAGGCCTGAAGAAGACAATTACTACCATATGTAGACACTGCTAACTAAAACAATTTGATCCTATAGTATATTAATGAAAGAATTAGGAAGTACACTTTCGAATTTAATTTATTTATCTATTTTTATTTTGTGCCCACCCTCTTTCATAACTCACGAGCCGCCACTGATAAAATGTGATTTAATGTTAATTGTTAGCTGTTTATCGTAATTGAAAAATCTGATTTATATCCTGCATCTAAACGAAGTCTAGAAAGCTTCAATATTCAGTGTTTCATGTATATCATGCGTTTCTTTTAGCCACTAAGTTATGCCAGCCATCTAATCTGTAGAGATCTCTATCTGGTTGATCGAAGTAATCCTCTGGGTTCATTTTCGGCTTGCTAAAATGTACCTGTCTCCTTGCATATCCAGAGCTTAGCATTCACACAGAATGTAGTAAGCGTTCTCTGTTCTCTCATTACACTGTCTGCAGTTGGTATCTCCAGTGTTGATTCTAATTTTCTGTAGGTGAATAGTGTCCTGCCAGGAGACCTGTTACAACGCGAAAATGATTCGTTCTTCAGCCTTCTTTTTTGATCATCCCTCAATAAAGTTCTTCCCATGAGTTTGCCTAATTGCATTATTCCAGTGTTCTTTTTGTTTCTCTTTAACCCAACTTCTTACCCCACTCCCTGGAACAGATTCTGAGCCTATATGTGACGCAGATCATCCCATCCTTGCTAATTCATCGGCTTTCTCGTTTCCCCTGTAAAGCCATCCAATTCTAAAATTCCCAAACCAGTCTTTATTGTATCTTAAGATCCACTAGTGCCCACAATATCGCCTGGCTGTCTGTGGCAATATACATAGATCCGTTTATTTTCATAAGCCGTCTGATTGACATCAGTTACACAATGCAATATTGTTATGCCTCTACTTGAAAAACTGTTTATATTATATATTATATTTTCCTAGTAGAAGGGTGATCATCGTATTTCTCACCCCGCTGTAGATTCCAGCTCCAGATTGGTTTTCAGTTTTTGATCCGTCTGTAACCAGATCAATTATCCGAACCTATCTCTGTAGTTGGATTGGTTCCAGCTTATTTCCACCTCGAAATTTCTGTTAAAAAAATATGTCGAAATCATATGCTCTGATCTCATTCCCAAAAGATTGCCTTCCACATGATAGACAATATAATATCTGCCACTTGGTTGTTGCAATCTGAGATGCCTCATTCTTGTCTTGCCCATGACCACCAAATAGAGAGAGGGGAGGTCTACCAAGCATTCCATTGTAACTGTAAGAGCAGTCCTCTTAGCTCCTGTTATTCCTTAACAGGTAAGCTTCTGTACCTTGCTAGGTTCAGCTATAGCAGTTTGTTGCTACACTGGGCCAACTTACCTTTCGAACCGTCTAGATGGTGTTGAATAGATTCCTCAATGTTTTGGAAGAATTTATAGATAACATGCAATTGAATGCGCTGTACATAAACAATGGAGCTCCTGCTCAGCATGTTCTTACTGTTGGAAAGTGACTGGACGAACATTTTGCAAATAGATGGATGTGGTCCAATATCAGGGCCAGCTAAGTTCCGTGAGGTGACTGATAAAACCATCAGAAATTACCCTAGAAACGTTGGAATGAGTGATTGAAATATACCGCAAAAGGTGTAAACCAACAGCTTTCAATTTCAACATTTGAGGAATTAAAATAAACTCTAATTTTAGTACATGTAATTCTTTAATAATTACAATTTCTGTATTGAATTGAAAAATCTTATTTTTGCCGTTTATTAGACAATGAAATAAAATTAAGAACACAAAACTTCATATAATGTTTTCGTGTATATTCTCAACTACTGTACAAACTTAAATTTGTAACATATAACAAAGTTGCCACATATATATTTCTTCAAATCAGTCCTTTGAGAACGAAGCTTTCATTATCATTCACGGCAGATCGTCCGTTTTATAATACGACTTCAAGCAGTCTATTGATCAGTTCATTGATTGCATAAATAAGGTGCTTGTGGGTGAAGCAGATCTTTCACATTGCCTTCACGAAAATAAACATGTAGCAACGTATTTGTATGTAAACAATTTGTTATTTGTTTTATCAATAAGTCATTTGTCTAAAAATTAAAATGGAATCTATTACAAAAGCCATGCTTGCTACCGCCTTTAACGAAATGTATCCGCTCATATCGTGAGCATTCGTTTCAATCATTCCTTGCCTTTCCACTGCAATATTGGCTCATAGCTACACAGGCGAATGAAAGTAGGTTTATTCCAACACTAGAACACAGGAAACAAAGTACAACATGAGAATATTGAGATTTTCGATTAGGAAATATAGAAAGAACATTGGATCAAAGAATCTACATATAATTCTTCTGTGAATTTATACACACCTGTACAAATAAATTTAAATATTTTTATACCGATTATCTTTTTTGGGATTTGTTTGTAGATTTCAGTAACTACAATACGTAAATTTTGAAGGATATCGAAAATGTTGGCGCATAGAACTACTAGGATGCCATGACGTCGATCAACTTCCTAACATTAGCGAAAATTTCTATACTCATTGTTACAGCTTTTGCGCATGTGCACCCGCTTCTCGCCTTATGTGTAGGCAACCCCCTTCTCGCCTTCAAAGCGGGTTGCTCAAGGAGGCGGATTTATCCTTGGATGTGAGAGTTTTTTGTTATTATTGATTATTATTATTTTTGACATTAAAAAACGTGTTTTGTAAAAGTTACTCAATATAATTTCTATGTGATTGAGCCTATTATTCTAAAACAAGAAGAAAGGTAATACGAATGCATAAAGTTCGTAGAACATAAATTTTGGTCCTTCGAGCCGGATACAAGAAAATAACCTTAATTTTGTACAACTTTGAGCCGAAACGACGCCATCTTAACCATCTTAAATACTACGGTCAGTGCGATCCTTTTGTCCCACCCATTCCTTATTCCTACATTCATTCGATTTATTGCAAATCAATTACATACTCCTAAACTATCACTTATACTCTTTGTGCATGCTATTTTTGCGTCACAATTGTTGTAAAATCTGTAAGAAATTGACTTAATTTACTTGCACAAATACCTACTTATTATATTTACGCATTTACGGAAGCTAAACCATGGCTGACGAACTCAGACAAATTAAAGCTAGACGGGCAAACATAAAAAGCCAATTAACTCGTTTCGAGAATTATTGCAATAAAGCACTGGTAGTAGAAAACCCTGACTTGGTTCAATTACAATCTAGATTAGATAAAATAGATTCATTACTTGACGAGTTTTACGTTATTCAATCGCAAATAGAAATATTATCGACAGAAGACGATATCGAACCGATATCGGATGATGTTGAGCGCGGTAACTTCGAGGATAACTTCTTCAAAATTGCTAGTAATGTCAAACGCTTTATTCTAATAGGCTTTCTCAATCTAATGAAATTCACAAACATTAAATTCAAATTCGAACATTCTGCATAACATTTCCGAATAAATCGCATAAAGTTGCCTACACTAAATTCCGGTTTTGACGAGCATATAATGATTGGTTGTTTTTTAAAGACACATTCATGTCAGTCATACACAATAATACCGAAATAAATAACATTCAGAAATTTCACTATTAAGGCTTTCTCTAAAAGGAGAAGCCGCCGAAGTAATAATTCTTTGGAAATCTCCGAATCAAACTATGAAATCGCCTGGTGTTGCTTAATAGAAAGATATGAAAACAAACCGCGTTAATATCTAATCATGTTAAAGCATTGTTTAATTTAACCTCTAACAATAAAGAATCTCACCTACATTTGAGACATTGGTCGATGGAATGTCGCGGCACTTGCGTGCATTTAAAAGTACTTGCGAACCTATAGAACATTGGGATACACTCATAATACATTTAATTTCTACAAAATTAGACAATGTAACAAGACGTGAATGGGACGCTAGGATTGCAACGAAACAAGCACAAACGTTTATTGAATTCGAGAAATTTCTAAAAGAAAAATGCCGCTTATTAGAAGCCTTAGAAATCAATAAGCCAATTCAAAAGGATTTTAATGTCAGTTCTAATACTCATTTTAAACCTAAAAATGTAAAAGCTTATACATCAACCAATAATCTCTCCTGTGTAATTTGCAATGAAAAACATAATGTATACAGTTGCAAAAAATTCGCTGCTCTCGACTCAAATGCTAGGTTTGAAGAAGCAAAACGATTAAAGCTTTGCATAAATTGCTTGCGTAAAAATCATACTACTAAAGACTGCACTGCTAGCAAATGTCGAAAATGCGACAAAATGCATAATACTTTGTTGCATTTTGACAATAAGCGCTCTAATTTAAAACAGGATGCAACCCCAAATTTTGAAATTAATACACAACTTCCGGAAAGGGCAAAAACACCTGATTTTCAGAGTCCATCAAACTCTTTATGCTCTGCTAACGGAAGAACCTGTATTTTACTTTCCACAGTCATGATTAATATACGGGATTCTGATGGTAACGTTCACACTTGTAGAGCACTTTTGGACAATGGCTCACAGAGCAACTTTATCACTAAACATTTATGCTCCAAACTCAATTTAAAAGCTAAAAGAACAACCATGCTTGTCCACGGAATAAATCAAACTTCATCTGACGTAAATTCCTTGGTTCAAGTTGAAATACAATCTCGCTTAAACGCTTTCACCACTTCATTGTCGTGTTTGGTTTTGGACAATATAACAGCCAGCGTTCCATGCTCATCTTTCGATGCACGACATTTAAACATTCCTCACAATATAATATTGGCCGATCCCGGTTTCAATGAAAGCTCATCCATTGATCTCCTTATTGGTGCAGGTACCTTCTGGGATCTATTATGCGCAGGACAAATTAAACTTGGTCGAAATTTGCCTACTTTACAGAAAACTCAGCTGGGATGGATTATTTCTGGTCCTCTGTATTATAACAATCACATTCATTCAAACACTAATTGCAATCTTTGTACGGAAAATCTAATTTTAATCTTGAGAAATTCTGGAACCTCGAAGAATGTCCAAAAATAAACCTTATCTTCTGAAGAGCTTCTTTGTGAAGAACACTCAAAGAACATACATTCAGAAACAGTGATGGTCGCTTTGTAGTCACTTACCTTTAAAATGCTCCGTATCTAAATTAGGTTAGCTCTAAAGAAACGGCAGAAAAAAGATTCTATGCCCTAGAACGTAAAACTCTCGAAAAATTCTGAGATTAAACAGGAATATCATAATTTCATAACGAATATACCAACTTGGTCACATGACTAAAGCTCCTGAACCTAATACTGATGCTGGTTTTTCCTTCCGCATCACTGTGTCTTAAAGGAATCTAGCAGACAACAAGGTTGCGTGTGGTCTTTGACGGTTCCGAAAGACATCCTCTGGCTGTTCGCTTAACGACATTTGATGGTTGGTCCAATGTTCAAATGATTTATCTCTATTTTAATCAGATTCAGAAAGCACAACTTTGTATTGTCCGGTGATATAGGCAAATGTATAGACAGGTACTTGTGATAGAGCATCAACGGTCTTACAAAGAATACTATGGAGAGAAAGCAACACAGAACCATTGTCAGTATTCGAACTCAACACTGTCACGTACGGGACTGCATCTGCTGCCTTTTAGCCATTCGTTGTCTTTGGGAAATTGGTTAAGATTCAAATCCTATTCTCAGTTCTATAATACACAATGACTTTTATGTTGATGATCTTTTAACTGGCGCTTCTACTCAGGAAGAAATATCTAATATAAAATTTATTTTGCAGAAATCCTTTTATCTTATGGCTTTGAACTTAGAAAGTGGTCTTCAAATGCTCCAAATATGGATTCCGTTCACGCATCCGAACCTGTCGTCGATATAAGTCTCATGAACAAACTAAATTCTTGGTCTATTATGGAATTATTCTTCAGACATTCTGACATATTTTATAAAGATTATTAATCAATCCAAACGAGTCACTAAAAGATCATATTAAGTGCTATATCCCAAATCTTTGATCCGCTAGGTTTATTGGCCCGGTCATCATAAACGCCAAATTATACTCCAAAGTTGTGGCAATTGCACGTTTCTTGGGATGAATCTATACCTCTCAACTTGCATACGCACTGGCTTTCCTTTAGAAACGAGCTTGAAAGCCTCAGCGCCATAACTATTCCTAGGAGAGCTGTTTGCCAAAAATCCTATTCAATTAGAACTCCACGGCTTCGCCGACGCTTCTGAGGTGGCATATGAGCCTGCATATATCTCAGATCTACAGACCAGATGGGACACAGTCAAGCTCACTTGTTGTGCGCAAAAAACTAGAGTGGCACCACTGAAGTCGTAACAATCCCACGTCTGGAATTGTGCGCTGCAGTGTTGTTGACAGAATTGATGGATAAAATTAAATCTTCATTACAACAAAAGCTCCATAACTTGATGTACTGGTCGGACTCTACTGTAACATTATCTTGGAAAATTCTCTCCTCATCTCTGGAAGTATTTGTTGCGCATCGTGTCGCACAGATACAAAGCTTGTCTAATTCGCAACAGTGGAAATATATAAATACTAAAGAGAATCCTGCTGATAGTCTATCTAGGGTACTTCTGCAACAGATTTACTTTGGTTCTGAGCTTTGGTGGCATGGTCCTCCTTGGCTTTCCAGCCTCATTCTTGTTGGCCTACGGAGGATCATGAAACACTGTCTCATTTCTAATCTTCCCGAATTCAAACCTAAGCGCTAACAGTAATCAGCTCAAATCAAACGTCATTTGACATTTTCCCTATGTTGAATAAATACTCGACACTACAGAAACTTCAACGTGTTTTTGGTTATGTTCTACGTTATATTAATAATCTTAAACCGAAAACCTCTAAGAGCAACGGCCCTCTAAAACCTGCCGAGCTAGAAGAGTCGTTAAAGGTATTGACTCGCATTGTACAAAATCAGTGCTTCGCTTTAGAGATATCCGAAATTAGAAAAACCTGTCAAGTTAGCTCAAAGAGTCGACTTCTACATCTAAATCCTTTTCTGGATAATTGCGGTATTTTGAGAGTCGGTGGTAGGCTCAAGAATTCAGACTTTGACTTTGAAAAGAAGCATCCTGCTTTGTTGCCAAAGGGTCATTGGTTTGTAATTCTCATCGCAAAGCACGAACATGAACGCCTTTTGCACGCAAATCCACAGCATCTTTTGGCATCAATCAGAGAACGGTACTGGCCATTATCGGGTCGCAACTTAGTGCGCAAGATAGTGCATGATTGTATTCGATGCACCAGATTCAACGCTAATGAATTACACTACTTAATGGGTGATCTTCCAAAGGATCGATTAACCCCTTCGCGTCCTTTTCTTGTCGTAGGCGTCGACTACGCAGGTCCTTTCTCAATGAAAGATCGTAAAACACGAAATTATAAAATAACCAAGTCATATATATGTCTTTTTGTATGTTTTTCTACAAAGGCTGTACATTTAGAGGCCGTGAGCGATTTGACTACTGAGTCATTTTTAGCCGCATTAAGGCGATTCGTCGCAGACGCGGGCAAATGCCAAAATATATTCCGACCGCGGCACTAATTTCGTAGGCGCTAACTCGCAACTAAAAGCATTTTTTAAATCTCATGAAAACCAGATTGTAACTGAACTTGGTCAGGAGGGTATAGCTTGGAAATTTATATCGCCGCGTTCTCCTCACTTTGGAGGATTATGGGAGGCTGCTGTAAAGGCCACAAAGTACCATTTGCGCCGCGTTCTTTAGCAATACACCATTAACCTTTGAAGAATTTGCAACCATTTTGACGCAAGTTGAAGCATGCTTAAATTCTCGCCCTCTATATCCCATATCCAATGACCCAAACGATCCCGCTCCTTTGACCCCGCATACTTCATCATAGTGACACCTTGACTGGTGCACCTGATCAAGACTGGAGAATTACTGCAATAACTCCAATAAAGCGATTCCAACAAATTCAACAAATGCTACAGCATTTCTGGGCCCGTTGACGAAGGAATACGTATGTCAGCTCCAAGCTCGTATGAAGTGGAAATCAAATCAAAGCAGTTGCTGAAACCCGATGTGCTAGTTCTCGTGAAGGAAGATGGCTTGCCTCCGCTAAAATGGCTTTTGGGACGAGTAATTGAAGTCTTTCCTGGTAGGGACGGCATAATTCGCACCGTAATGGTCAAAACTTCTAATGGAATATATAAGCGACCCGCTGTGAAGTTAGTCACTTTACCTGGCCATGATGAGGAACTATGACCTTGAAACCCTACAGGCTTTCAACGGGGGGAGTTATGTTACAGCTTTTGCGCATGTGCACCCGCTTCTCGCCTTATGTGTAGGCAACCCCCTTCTCGCCTTCAAAGCGGGTTGCTCAAGGAGGCGGATTTATCCTTGGATGTGAGAGTTTTTTGTTATTATTGATTATTATTATTTTTGACATTAAAAACGTGTTTTGTAAAAGTTACTCAATATAATTTCTATGTGATTGAGCCTATTATTCTAAAACAAGAAGAAAGGTAATACGAATGCATAAAGTTCGTAGAACACTCATATTATCCACCACCTTTGAAGGAAGTTGTAGGAGAGAGAATAAATGTAATTTTACAAGTTTCAGAGTTTATTTATTAGTTTCAGTAATGGTAATGAAAAAATCTTGAGGGATGTCGAAGATGCCGGCGAATACCATAATTACTGTCGATGAAGCTTCTTATTGTTAACGGAAATTGTTATGATGCCCTGTACAGTACAGTTGACAGTATGGCAGTACTGAATATTGCAATAATTGATTGTTAATTTGATCCGTAAACAGTAGTGTTTAACTGCTTTTAAGTTTCTGAGTATTCTAGTTTTCGTTTGAATCGAAACATTACCCCATTTCGAAACAACATAACTAGTTTAGTAATATTCTAGCCTATATAAAATCAAGATTCTACTAGTTTAAACGACACCAAATGTAGTACACCAAACATCTATATCTTCCTAGAATTATGGAGAATATAATTATGCGGTGCAGATTTTTAGTTCCAATTAATGCTAATTGAAAAGGCACTAGAGATTGTGAATAGAGTTTTTTTTTTATCTGATTTCCAGGCAATTGAAATACGAATATATAATTTCTTTCAATTAATCCGGCGACGCTGTAGTAAATTGAAGGTTTATTAAAAACATTCAACAGAAAAAAATCATTCTAGATGACATTACATGGACGTTGATGATAAATGTAATAGGCGCTTTAATAAATTTTGCTAACAGAAAATTTGATGAAAGCACGTTTTGATAAATTATGAAATTCATTTTAGTTTATTGTGAGCATATTATACCTGAAATTTCTGTTAAATGTTCTTTCCACAGTCTCGGCTTTTAAAAAAAACACGCAAGCCTTGCTTAGTTCCATTGTATACAATTTCACAATTCGTTAGGCAATTTCCCTTACTCGCTTCGGGCAATTACGTGTTCTGGGTAGCTACACTGCTGTAACTCGTTCTCCCCACTTTAATAAAAACTATCCGTCTGATCTTCGGCAGCAACAAAAAGCCCCTGCCCGAGAAAAATCCGAAAGCTCTACTTTGCCTGATGTTCCGGTGCGGTAATATATCAGGAGCGACCTCTCCTTTTATCCAGCTCGAACAAAACGTGGCCTGAACCGGTTTCCCTTCTACCATAATCTACTCCGAGATCATTAAGGATCTCAGTCGGACTGCACTATTCCCATTCCGTTAAGGAACTTCGCATATGCTTCCTTTCCGTCTGGCAAGGATAGGTACTATATAATCTAAGAAGAAAATCTACGGCATGAAGGAATTTACTCCAGAAAGGTTATGAGGTCAAGTAGATGGCAGTATCTTAGTTTATGTGTGAATGCGACGTGTTGAGGGTTAATTTTGTTTTCAAGAGCGACTTATTTGGTTGGGTTAATTATCAAAATTGGATTTTGAGATATCTAACGTACTAAGATATGTGGAGGTCCTATGAATGTCACATCAATTTTTTATCCAATTTTGGCAAGTCCAATAAATAACACACAGGCAGACAAACAGATAGATATTATACCGTGTGAGTCGGAATAATAATAACAATAATAATAATTTAGGCTAACTCATATGCGAAGTTTAGCGCAAACAGCTACTCTTCCACTGGAATGAAGAAATGAAACAAATTCCTGGTGTGCATTGTATCCGTGGAAACATTGTAATAAAATCCATGAATGCACTTATGCATACTGCTGTGTACTGACTGAAAAATGCGAAACTGAAATTTTACAATGAAAAAGAAAAATTAATTTAGCTAGCTCAAACGGAAAAAGAGGGGGGGAAAGAACAATTAACCTCAGAGTTACCCTCGCGAATTAAAACTTGAATCTAACCACGAAAAGTAAAGTGTGAGTGAATGAAATCTGACTTTCTTAAATACCCGAAAAATTAAAAGGTTTAATTAAAAATAAAAGAACAGAATTTTTAACCCAATGAAGATAATTAACAATCAAAATTTTATTCAAAAAGGGTTAAATTACAAAATGGCAGAAAAAAAAACGTGAACTGAGGGTTCTGGCCTAAATTAAAAACTGCACGTGATTCTATATTACAATAGGACAATGCTATTTCCTATAGAGAGCAAAAGATTTGTTTGTTCAGGAAGATAATCCTAAATATACCAATTCAATCCACGTGGTTTCAAATTAAAATAAAATAAATTCGTGGACAAACACTAGAAATTTACAAAAATGAAAACTAAAAGCAAGAACAATACTTCTATTCACCCAACCGAGGTGATTGATAAAATAAAAATGAATCAGCAAAATAGAAAAACGGAAAAATTAACTCTTGAAACTATAATGAGAGAATTTAAACTGAAAATATACCTTTCCGAACAAAAATAATAAATGATCTTACATCCAAAATGTGCACACATCAATATAATAACAATTATTACTAAATGAATTCCTTGATGGACTAAATATTCACAGAAATCAAATCTCAAAATCTCAAGAATTACAAAATGGCAGGAAAGATTTAAAAATACATCTACTCACGTTAAAGTCAACCAAGGAACTGCCTGACAAAACTCTACAGCTGCGTACAACGCAAACGCACAAAATCTCCGACAAAAATCTAGTAGAATAAGCATTGAATCAAACTAGTGAACGATAGACAACTAATTGAATACAATTAAATTAAAAAAACTTAACACTTAATTAAATAAATCAAACAATTAACTCATTAACTAAAATTTATACAAACTAAACATCATTGTGAAAATTCTCGGTACAATGATTTACAGAACGGAAAAATTATGACAACAGAACTAGGCAACTTAAAATACACTCAGCGGTAACGCGGGTAGGCTACCCCAGCAATACGTTCCTTATAATAACATCGGTCGCCATTTTAGGTCAATTAGCTTTGTCGTACATATAGACAAGGTGTCCTACCGAAGCCTGGATCTTCGATAACAGCTCTATTTTTGATTTTTGGAAAAAATCTTTTACACAAACGTTTTACAGCAGTCAATGCTGCATAAACCAAAAATATGTTTGACTATCCAGCGTAGGAAAACACATACCCACCATGTTATTTTAAATGGAACACCCTATATATTATTCTATTTTAAAATTCTACGTAGAGAAATCACTTTACATAAGCTACAATATGCCTATGTATAATAACAACATTGTTATTTACGCTAAGCAAAGGTATAGGCTGCTATTTAAAAAAAATCAAGTTGCCTTGGGCTAAAGTTAAGCAAATGTTCAGGACTATAGTAGAACACTTACTAACGAGTAAGGAAATTTCCTATAGTTCCACAGACTGTTGAACAGAATATGTGTGTTTTTCTTCAAATCTCTCGGCAAAACTATGCATTGAAGTTAATGCTTAATTGCACTGAAAGGCAAACGCAAGAGGAGATATTAATGAAAAAAATTATTACACTAATACTTAGAATAATGATAATTTAAAACAGCGAAATTTCTATAGGTCCACTAACAAAATGGATAAATGAAATTGAATGAATTATAATTTTTGCTAAAATTAGTACTTAGTGTTGGATCCTTTATTCAAAATAACCTGAAAAATCCTGTTCTTCATACTGTCTATCAACTTCATCAATATTGACACAGGAATCTCCTTCCAACACTTCGTTATCGCAGATTTCAGTTCTTTTAACGCTACTGTATTGTTTATATTCTCATATACTTCCTAGCCATATTCCCAAAGATTCTTAATGGGGTTCAGGTCAGGTGAGCGAGCGGGCCCATTGCATTAAGTTGATTTCCTTTGGTGGAACCACTCCTATGTTCGTCTGGAAGAATGGATAGGTGCGTTGTCTTGCTGAATATCTAGTCTTGCGACGGCATTTGTTCACCAAAGTTATTAGAACCATTTCTAGAAGTTCTATATATAAGAACTCGAATTCATTCGTGTATTTATAAAACATATAGGAGTTTTATTGTTATGGGTAAAAGCTGCCCAAACCATTACACTACGCCAACCAAAATTTCTACTCATCGCAACTTCAGTGTTTTCTTATGGAAATCGTGCCAATAATATTTAAAAACCATCAGGCCCGTCCAAATTAATTTCTTCTCGTCCGAAAATATGACGTTCTTCCATTCACGATCCCAATTCATATGATCTTGCGCAAATTTCAGTCTTGCTTGTTTGTGTGTCTCTTTTAAGAGTGGTTTTGAAGCCTTTTTACCCATCGAAACGTTTACTTCCGGACAAAATTTGTTGTACACGTCTCTTAGTTACTGGTAAATTTAAATCACATTTTATTTGTTGTGCAGTTACGTTACCAGAAGAAGCTAACCGAAATATCGACGAGTGCTGTCTGCGCGTTAGTTTTTTATTCCCTCCTTTAGCCCGATTTTTGCCGTAGAAATTACCCAACCTTACAAAATTATTGATAAGGTGATGGGATCGTCCCATTTTCTTACCTATTGCTCGGTTTGACAAGCCCATTTCTTTATAACAATTTATTTTTGTTTTTTCGCACTATGTAGCAATTTACCTCTCGGCATTGTTATTTAACTGATATACTTTAATGTTATATGTATGTATTAGCACTAAATACAGTTTGTAAAGTGTTTGGAAAATGTTTACACTAGCAAACAATGCCTAACTTCATGCGCCATCTATCTAGCTCGGTGGAACTATAGAAATTTCGCTCATACTCAATTTTACGCTACTTGCTCTATTTTTCTAAGAATTGTAATATAGATAAAATAATATCTCTGCCATTTGATTATGTTCTATAATGAAATTCTAGGTAGTTTCCAACTATTTAGTCTTGCTAAATGTTTATACAGGAACTACAAAATTATGTGGAACTATAGAAACTTCGCTTACTGTATATAATTATATCGATTTCAATTTCACTGTTGTATCAAGCTAAGTATGTATGTATGATATTTAAAATACGAACACCTAAAGGAAATGCATATACAAACTACGAGCCTTTTTTACAAAAGCGTAAATAACACCGTTGTTATTATAGATACACACAAAAATGGAATAATATATAGGGTGTTCCGTTTAAAATTACGAAGTATGCGTTTTCCTACTTTTGGAATACCCTGTATAGTCAAAAATATTTTTAGATTTATCAGCATTGAATTCTGTAAAACTTTTGTAGAACACACTTTTTCCTAAAATCAAAAATAGAGATGTAATCAAAGACCCGATCTTGGATAGGAGATCCTGTACAGTTAAGGAAAAATGTATGTGAACAGCTCTATAAAGCAGCGTCCACACCGCCGGCCGAACCCCAACGCCAAATGGGGGTGGGGCGTATGCCGTTGAAAAGGATTCGAGAGGGTTTGGTCTTAACATCCACACCGAAATTCAAATGCGGGTTCGACAGCGTTGGATGCGGTTCGATGATAAAAATGTGCACTTTATTTATGAAAACTAAATTATTACAAATCATCCCAACACGGGGTTGGGTTGGGATTTTTAGGTGGAGCACGGGGCTCCACCTAAAAATGGTACTACACGAGGCTACCTATTCTAAGTACTATATGGGTTCCATAACAATGGAAATGTTCCTACTCTAACTAAATAATTTCCCTATGATTCTTAATAACAAAAATATAATACAGTAACCTCGCAACCATATGAATACTATTTTGAAAAATGATGAAATATGTGAAATGTGATTAGTTCACATAATCGCGAGTCTACTGTAAATCAGTCTGTTATCAGTTATTATTAAATGCGCCCATGGAACGACTTTATAAAAATGTACAGCTGCGAAGATCATAATTTAATAACTGCGAGTGCGGAAATAATCGTTAATTCGTTATTAAAAAAAAGAAAAAATTAAGAGTTGGTAAATAACAACACCTTTTAAAGATAGAAAGTCACCTAATTGCGGAATTTGAAGTGCAGACGGGTGGACATTTTCGAAATTTCTGCAGAATGACACCAGAACTATTTGATGTTGTACTTAATTTACTAAAACCAAAGATTTCGAAACATAGTAAATTACGAAGCACAGGAACTCAAGAAAGATTCGGAGTAACACTTACGCATTCACCGTGTTTCTCATACATATTCAAAGCATCAAAACATCTATATTCCTCCCGAAGTTTGTGCTGTCATAATTGAAGCATTTGATGAATATATTCAAGTGAATAGGTTTATTATATAACTGATTAAAATATAGCAAATTAACTTGAACAATAAATCATTTGAATCCATTCCATAATCATTCACGTTGGTAAGAGGTCAGCAGACTCTTTACTTCTTATTCCACCTTCATCACGACCGAATTTAATGGTTTTCTCCAAATATCGATTTTTTTCTTGGTTAATTTATAGCTTTTATTTGCAAGGTCTCACAATGCGGGATTCTCCCGATACCGCTGTTTTAATTGTAAACATAATTCTTAAATTTTGCTACAAATGTTAGGCTACTAGTGAATCTGATTTTTCGTTCGCCCGTACGCAGCTGAATCACAATGAATGGACAAATCCCCTCCAGACCAAACCGAACATCCTTTGATGTACCGATACGAGAGCGAAGGCTTTCCAACGCCGGTCGCTCCGTCCAGACCAAAGCAAATCCTTTCCAAATCTGAGCACATGTGCCTTGGCCTGCGTTTGGCCGTCGGTCTGGACGCGGTTAATACGTAGCCAACACAAATTACAGCGAACGTACACTGTTGAAAATTTTAACACTTTTTTGACTAATTTAATAGTCAGGAGAGGTCCACACTCTTTTCGTGTTATTTTATCGAGAACTGTACGAGTTTAAAATTGACGAGCAAAGATAGTCAAGTATTGTCTATTGCTAAGGGGTTATTTTGTCCAACTGACACGTGAAATTATAAAATACTTCTACTCACATTTTATTTGATCCAGACTAGACAAATTTACTAGCGTGTTTAACTAAATGAATGCGGTCTATTGGATGATCTAACACCGTTTTCTGAACACGGCGTCTTTTGCTATAATATTCTCTCTTTAAGACGTTTTCTCAATTATAAATATACAGAACCACTCATTCAAAAGTTCTGGTTTCAACTAAACGTGCCAATTTTAAAATGATTTTTTGAGAACCATTATAAAATTACGTGAATTTGTATGCTATTTGACTCAAATCTGAACTAATTACGTAATGAGATGTTCCCAATGGATCTTTAAGATGTTGAAATTTTTTATGCACACTGGAATTAACGTTTAATAATACAAGGTTACACTTTGCAGGCCAGTACACGTTTGGTGGTTTGTTTGGATATGTTAATAAGCAGAAACAAACCCGAAAACAGATACACGTGCAATGCACGTGTTGCGTATAATGTAATACCGTATTAGATTAGGTGGGGTTTCTATATTTCTATCTGAGGAAAAAATTTTGATTGGTTGACGCTTCTGAATGTCTAGAAAAATAGTAAATCCTCATATCTGAACAAAGAATTCACACGAAATTCTAGTAACTTCTGTTCTACTAAACACACGTAGTCAACTCGTCTAGCAAAGTTTTAAAAATCAACACTAAAATATTTGACTAGCGCAAAATTAACGCCAACACCGATAATATTTTCAACAGTGTTGGGGAATATCACCCCTCTCAAAACTGTAAGCGATAGAATTATAATTTTAAGATATATCAAGGGAAAACGTTCAACAATGAATACAACGATCTTCTAAGTAAATCCATTCAGGCGGAAGATCATTAAAGAAACACATATAAATTCTCTGTATTATCAGAGTCTAAGTCTATTATTACACCATTTTGACGTCTACTGTAAGAAAGATCGACAGTCTGATAATTAGTAATCGCTAAAAGCCTCTATCGGGTTAAAATTAAGGAAATTACTATTTCAAATTTTTGCATAAATTTGTATTCCATGTAAACAATTAAACGCTTGCCTTGGTGCTTTAATTTTAATGGTTGTGAGATGCTGTGACATTACGCGTTGATGTTCGGCAATATTTACCGCAAATGATATAAAAACGTATATGCTGCCAAGGATTTCGTTACTGTTTAAAAACTAGATATTAAATAAGGCTTACTCCTGGCAGAATTATTAAAATTAGTAGTTGCTAAATAAATGGCGCCATGCTTGGTTTTTTTGTATAGTAGGATACTTATTTTGAAAATGCAAAACCTCTATAATTTTTGAAATTATTATTAATTAAATACAATGATAATAAATTAAAATTAATTATTATTGTATTTGATATTAAATTAGAACATTTACAATTTCTTTTTGAAAGTTGGCCCAACAAATATTTGTTAGTTTTAAGCGTTTTCCCAAAAATCAACTTTTCTTATTAGATCCACACTAAACTAACTATTATTAATAATTCATAAATTTTATTAGTGCATAACTTCAACCTTAATGAACAAATTGTATTAAATACTAAAAAAATTACATAAACTCTAGAATAAAGAAAACTTTTCTATTTGAATTAAATTGACAAATAAAAGCATAAATATAAAAAACGAAAAAGTCCCAATAACCCTTCAAATTATAATTTAAAAATAAGAATTCGGGTAAATAGGCAGTAAACAGCATCAAACATTGTATATTTCAAACCCAAATATCATGCGAATTATGTATTAAATAAAAGATTTAATCTACAATGGTCCTATTGATTCAATCGATTCTGTCACATACATACTTACATGTATAAGCTATGTATATGCTTGTTTCGAACGGAAGAATTCAATTTAGGAAAAATATTTTATTCACTAGATACATACGTTATTTTCACTAGTTACTATTTTCTTATATTAATGGTAAACGTTAGGTTAAAACTAGTTTAAAGAAAATGTATTATGTCTGCTCCAAGCAGTAAAAAAAGTTTCTACAATTACATGAGCGTCTAACGTATTGGAAAATTGATTACACCTTTATTCTTACGCGGCCACTAACCGAAGCTTGAATCGATCGCAATGAACTGCCGAGCACTTTTTTTACTGTTAAAACAAATTCGAAAATCGATATTAAACTTTTTCGATTACCCACTTCTTTACTGTCCCCTAGACATCCCAGAGGTGATCAAATGTATTCCCGGAGAGAATAACCTTTTTTTTTCTCTTGTCCAAGTAATTCCAGTCCAGAACCACAAGACCGTTTCCCTAAATTACGTATTTATCCCTTTAGGACTGAAACTCGACCGACAGTTACAATTATCTTTAATAATTCAGATCTTACAACCTCTCCTGTTGTTTATTGAATTATAAGAAAAAAATCCAATGAGACTGTAACTAAAGTAAGTAAACATTATCTAGGCATTTATTATATTTAATTTCTAAGTAGGCATATAATTTAAATTTTCTTCTCTTTATTAATTTGATTTAAATTTAGTGACACTTAAATGTTAATTACAGTTTATTCAATGTTTTGTAGTTGGAAGTTATTCATCGTCAATAAAAAAGCAAAGTAAATTACATGAATAAACTTTTCTAAAAAAATTTCAAATTAATACATGTTTTTAAAAGATAAATAATAATAAAATACCTCATAAGAATGTGTAAAAAGTTATTATAGTAGATAGAGAAACCTTTACTTACTGTGTGTTATGCATCATATTATTGGGTATATTGAGCACCTCCTAGAAAAGTGATCGTTCTGCTGCTAACTTATTCCATTTTCTGGAAACATCAATTTCGCACGAAGCTGCTTGTTTTATGCATGAAACTAGATAATGTCATTTTATCGTGCACATTGAGTGCGTCGATTCTTTATATATCCTGACAGGTACAATTTTGTTATGGAAATGACAATAAAAGATTGATAACTTCATCACTTTATTCATGGTGTCTGTGTCTACTTGTAGTTGTCTTCAGTATATTGTACATAAATTGGCATATACTCTAGCAAGTTAGTCTTTAAAATATATTTTAAAGAAACAAAATAAAATGAACAGGACCGCTAGAAGTTTACTTGTAGCATACAAAACATTATAATTTTAAGCACTTAAGATATTTTGATTTCAATTATCTGTTACTGTACTATACTAAGGTCTATTCACTGTAAGAATGCAGCGTTACATTAGATAGGTGAAAGATTTACGACTTGCGATTGGCTAATAGACGAGGCGAATTCACACATACGAAAAACATTTTATATAGCAAATGAAATTTAAGTTGGATAAAACAAAATATTTTCTGACATCTATGACATTTGTCAATCCTAGTGTTGGTTTCAGCTCTATATTTGCGTGTTTATTGCTTTTTTTGTGTCGTTCGTGTGGTTAGTGTAATTTTTATAAGCAAATTGTTACAAAATAGTTCTTCTTAGAGCTCTACTGAGTACTGTTGAATATTTGAAGGTATTGTTTTAATAACTATATAAAATGATAGTGATGACATAGTATTTTTTATATCAATTTTAGTATGGCAGATGAAGAAGTATTTGATCTACCTGCAGGGTCATCAAAAAATCCTCAGGGAAATCATATTGGCAGTAAGCAAAGGATAATGGCTTATAATTTGTATCTGGAGCTTAAGCGGGACAGTTCTAAATCGGCAGCAATTAAATTGACTGCAAAGCAACTTGGGGTGGGTGAAAGAACAGTGTGGGATATTGTAAAAGAAAAGGATACCACCCTAAAAAACGTCTTCGTCAAAGTGCATATGATGCCTTGGACGAAGCAGGTAGGTCAGCAATTAGACGACACGTACATTCCTTTTTCTAGCAGAACGAATTACCTTCGTGCACAAAACTATTGGGTGTAAATATAATATTATCCATTTATCTTACATTTACTTCATCCCATTGTATCTTACAGGTTATTAATGCAGATGACACTTTGCCAATATTGAAAAGAACGACGCTCTGGAAAATTTTAAAAAAGTTAGGATTTAAGTGGATGAAGCGAAGTGGCAATAGTGTTTTAATAGAACGGCAAGATATTGTATTATGGAGGCGTCAATATTTAAACATCATTCGGAAATTTCGTGTTAGTGGTAGAAAGATATATCTATTATTTGGATGAAACTTGGGTTAATGCAAGTCATACAAAGCAAAAAATATGGGCAGACACCACAGTACTCACTGCAAGACAAGCATTTGTGGAAGGAGTTTCAACGGGACTGAAAAACCCTTCAGGAAAAGGAAAACGTTTAATTGTTTTACATATTGGTGGCGAAGATGGTTTCCTTGAAAATGGTCTCCTTTTCTTCGAATCCAAGAAAACTGGAGATTATCACGAAGAAATGAACAGCCAAGTGTTCACGGAGTGGATGAGAAATGTGCTTCCTTTTCTGGAACCAAACTCTGTTATTATTATGGATAATGCTCCCTACCACTCAGTCAGAACGAAAAAAAAGTCTACATATGGCATGGAAAAAGCAACAATTAATTGAATGGCTTCTTGCAAAAGGAATTATTGTTGACAACACTTTGTTAAAAGTTGAGTTGCTTGAACTTGCAAGAAAATATATTAACGATAATCCCATCCCATATGTTATTGATCAAATGGTAGAAGACAGTGGTCATACAATTTTAAGGTTGCCTCCTTATCACTGCAATCTGAACCCCATTGAGCTTATTTGGGCTCAAGTAAAGCATCATGTCGCAGCTAACAACAAAACTTTTAAATTACCTGAGGTGAAAACCTTACTTATTGAGGGGCTTAACATTGTAGATAGTAGTGCATGGAGGAATTGCATCAAACATGTTATTGAAGAAGAAAATAAGATGTATCAACTCGACAATGTTGTTGAAGATATGATCGAAGAATTCATCATAACAGCAAATGATGAGGTACATCATCAGATCTGTCATTAGAATCTGATTCTGAATGATAATTGAAACGTGCATTTTGTTCTAACTATTATATATTGAAATTGAAGTTTCCAGAAACGCAATTAAACTTACATTATATTTACGCATATGCTATATTTTCACACTTATACCTTAAGGTGTTTTTATCGTTTTTTATTATGTTGCCTCTGCTTTACAGTTGTTGTACAATTTTTAAGAAGTACATTTGTTTCTACGTTGTATTTAGTGTAGGCATATTACTCGACAACTAACATTTAACATGTTTTAGTCTTGACTGATTTGTCCATAGAAAATTCATTTTAAACTATTATCCTAACATTATGTGTATTCATTTTTATTCTTACTATACTACATGGTCACATGTTAATTTATTTTAATCGTAATTTGATTTTTATCCTCTATTGCGTTTTATAAATTAATATATTATACTTTATAGCTTAATAAAGACGAATTGCAATTGTCGAAACGTCGCATATGGAATAGAATAAACATAGTTTCACCGAGATTGAACAAGTTTTTTGGCTATCGTTAACTACCCCGTAAGATTCCCGAAATGTATTCACTGTTACTTTATTTGGATTATTTTATCACCTTATATTATGACTATAACATTCTAAATAAACTACTAAAAGCGTAGTGATTTCATGTTATCCTTTCCTATTATTATAAAATTTTGATAACCAAACTTTTTCGCTTATGACACTGACAATTTACAATTTGAATTTGCCGCTAATTTTTCATTCTTCAGTGTCATTTGGGCGCCGATCGCAGCGCTATCTACTGCATTCTTAAAGTGAATGGAGTATAGATACCAGAATGTTAATTTTCAAGACACCCAAGACACTTAAGCAACGAATTTAATAAGATAACGGAAATATTAAATTCAACATCATTAATAGCTGCAATATCTGTGTATGTAATACAACTCGTGCACTACTCTTATCATGTTCATAAATTCGCTCCAATATTATCGTCCGTAAATTACGGACTCATACGTCAATACTAGCTGATACGTCCAATATAAATCATAACAGTAATTGAAACTCTATATCAGTTCTGCAGGCAATTCGCAGTAGTAAAACTACGCGCAAAATTTTACCTAATGCCACGGAAAAAGTTCAAACTACGTTGTGGAAAGTTAAATTGTATGCATGGACATTCGTTACATTACAGCAATAAACTTTACGCGGAGTAAGTAATAATTAGATGGAAGTGAATTGTGTTTCGCGCTGGTATGGATAATGTAGTATATTGATGTCAGAAAACTAGGTGTTTTTGGACGAGTTATTTTTAATTTTAAGAAAGATGTTTTCTACAAAATTTAGATGAAATAAGTGTTGTCCAATGTAGGCTTTCAATAAAAGTGAGGGTTAAAAAATAACGTGGAGCAAGTGGAAACAAAGACTCGCAAAGTTTGATATTGTCGTATATAAATTTTAATCTACTAAAATGTAGATGTTGGAAACGAAATGTCTATATTATAGTTTAATTTACGGCAGATCTTCCTCTTCATAATACACCTTCAAGTAATCTATTTCATTCATAGCATGAATGAAGCGCTTGCGCATTAATTAATTAATTAATTAATTAAATTAACAATTCACAATTTATTATTTATTTTATCAATTAGTTATTATCAGTAAGTTATTTGTCTAAAAACTAAAATGTAGCCTGTTATAAAAGCCATGTCGTGAACGAAGCTGCTTGCTTCTGCCTTTCACGCACGAAATGTATTCGCTCACTTCATGAAAGCAACCCTTGAGCATTCGTTTTATTCATTCTCTGGCAACAATTGTTTACACATTAATATTTTGTTCACATTGATACTCACAATAAGTTTATTCTTTCATCATTCGTTTTAATACTAGCGGTTCATATTTCTTTTATGGTTTCAAATTATTATGTCCGCCTATAATTACTGACGTTTAACAAACGAAAAGGCAGTAATGACAACAAAACTAATCCCTATGACACTCACGCACACATTAGTGTAAATATGGGTTCCAGACCAATGGGGATTTAGAAAACTGTTAGTGTGCGACCATTTTACCTACCTATGCTATGTTGAGAAGTATACTCCAATTCCATATTTAATAAACTTATGTAACGTTATGTCGTCTAATAGCAACAGACAATACATAGTGCTGATGTCTTTATTCTTTATTCATATAAATTCATATAACAATACCGGCCAGACAGATCTAAAACTTGCAGTTTTAACAACGATGCATCCAATTTCAGAACTAACCTACCACCAACACATAAACAAATCCGAATACAAATATTGTTTAAAAGTCTACCGACACAATATCGGCTTTTAAATTAGATACAATAGCACAGCGTGAATTTCAGTTAACAAATCGATGACTACAGTACAATAGTTTCAATTTTCGCAATGCTGTAATTCTGTTAGATTACAATTAATCGCATTGTCATTTATACAAGAACGTCTGAATGTGAAGGGTTGTGCAATTGAGTGATCGGCATTTGTATTAACTAAAAGACTCATCTTTATGTTATGTAAACTAATGTGAGTGTGTTTACAATCATCATTTCGTGGAATATTTAGAGGCATTTTTTTATGTTGTTCACATTGGGTAAATTACTGGATGTAACTATTTGAGGTTATGATTATATTCACTTTTATTGTAGCCGTTTCTCTTGTAAGTTTGAAGCCCACGACACCATTATGTAAGGCGTGAAAAATACAAGTTTTCCAACTTAATGGAACTCTTCAAGACTCAAAAAATTGGGGTTTGTAACAATTGGAAGTTTTTAGAATTTTGGTTGACGAAGATCACAATGAATAGGGTTTCCTATAGCATCGTCAATAAAGATTTTTATGATAACTTTGACATTTTATAATTCATTAATTTTCATTTGCTTTAAGTAATAGAAGTCTGGCATTTGAAAAGTTCAAGGTATTAACATTGTTTTACCAAAAGGTTTCCATCGTATCATATAGGGTGTCTAAACAAATTGTGATATATCAAAGAATATTGAAAGTTGCAGAACTTATTTTTTTTTTATTTTTTCAAACAGCCTGTTTCCTAGGAGTAAAATTAAATTCTACATCGACTTGCTGTAACATTTCCTACACCCATCTTGAATAGTTTTCTTTTAAATTACCTTTTATTCATCAACTCTGTCAAATGGCCGAGTAATTTTGCTGGTAAGAAGCTGGGACCTTTATATTTATTATTGTTATCAATAGATATTATTGTTACAATCGTTGGTTTTTACATGTTAATGCCCACAGAGGTACATATTATTGAGCAATTTTTAGGTCTAATAGTGAAAAATATTGAAGGAGTTTATTTTGGTCTGAGTTTATTCCAAGAGGAGTTTGATAAGAATTCAATGAAAGATACCGCCTACTTGCCGCTAATAGATGTAAAAAGAAATTCAATGAAGCAGAGGTGTCTCCAGTTTTAAGGAAACAGTAACCCTGACAGCATGAGAAGGAAAGTCAGGGCAGGATATTATTCAAAGAATCTCACGACACAATGAAAACTACGGCAAGAAATGAGATATTAGGAGAACTCTTTCGGAATCATTCCCTGGGATTTAGACTTACCATTCCAACATTGCTAGACTGCGATAAAACAGAACTGAAACTTGTGAGACAACAGTGACAGATAACCAATGAAGTGATCTATGTGTTTTGTAATTTACTACAATTATTGTACACAAGAGTGGGGACACTTTGTTGCAAAAGCTTAGTATGTTACTCAAGGAACGTCTTGCACTGCGATAGATACCAATAGCTTGAAGACTGGGCAGTGTTGCTTTTATTAGAAAACCTAGCAAAACCAGACAGGATAGACCAAATCTCTGAGAACAATACGTTTGATGTCGTTTATACTGGAAACTGAAAAAAAAACTGCTAAAGGAACATATAAAAAATGATGTATTAACATACCGATTACTATTACTATACAGGTGATTCTAATATATGCGACAAACTTTAAGCGCTGATTCCTGGGGTTATTTTGATCATAAAAGTTCATAAGAATATATATCCAAAATCGCTTAGTTCTAATGTTGTACAATGTTTAATAGTAAGTTAACATAATTAATGTTTTTATTATAAATTAACAAAATAATTAGTAAAACAAAATTAACTTATGGTAACTCTTGAAAATGACCGCCCCCAACTGCAATACAAGCTTCTATCCTCCGTCGCCACATAGGGGTATTCGTACTAAAAAGTTGGCCAAAATTATTTTATCAATAAAATAGCTTAAAACTGTTTTAAAATTAATTTTATGTCAAAAGGTAATATATGTATGTCTAAAATAAAGTAATTACAGTGTATCTCGCTTTTTGAAATACCGAAATTTAGCAAGAAAATTATTCCAATAACCGGGTTATTCCATTATCCTAACCGTATAATACATGTAGATATAATTGGCGACAACATATTCCAATAAATGGGGTATGTTTATAACCGAATTACATTAATATACTGTACTAAAGAAATTAATGAATTTCATAAACTACCCTAGAAACTAACGAGCACTTAATAATCTCGTTAAAAAGTAAATATGTAGATGGCAATTAGACAATTACGCAGTAAGACATGAGAAATGAAGTCCTTAATTACTAAATTATAATATAATGCAATCTTTAACATTGGCATTTAATCAGAAGAATAATAATTCCTCAGAATTTAGCCTTTACTTTATATGAAACCATTAGGTATGTGCAGGTAATTAGGTACCTACATGAATTCATGTATTTCTTGGAAATTTAGGACGTATAATTAGTAATTTTCAACTTGAAATATGTTACAATGAAAGTGAGGCAAAAGTAAACAACTAAAATAATAGACAAATAGAGAATACGTATATTAAGATTAGAAGTTAGTAGAATTGTATACAAATTATTGTAATTAGTATATATGTATTTATAAATATGTACACAAAAGATTGTTATTTTATATCGGCATTGGCGGGTGTTAGTGTTTCTTCATCAAACGAATCTTCGCTTTCATCTCCAGAATCATCAGACCTATCGCTATCGTCAGAAGGACTATCTTGGCTGGGATCTCTTTCGAGATCTGCAGCAAGGAACATATCCACAGTTTCTCTTAGAAACGGTTTCGATTTTTTTCTTGGAATCGGTCTCATCCCAGTTATCAATGGATCGGATGTCAGCAGTAGTCTGTTTATAACATCCAGATTGCAAGACTCTCTAGAAAATTTTCTAGCATAATTCATGCGATATGAGCGAAAGTGCTTGTTCCTCGCCTCAGCCGCCTCTTCGGACAACATTCCTATTGGTAATAATGCCTTTTCAATAACAATAGGACCATGAATAAGAATTTTTATGTAGAGTGGGTGTCATAGGATGCCATGGATACAATTCTACATACAATTTCGCAGTTTCCGAGCAATACGAATCCAATTTGTATGTGTTTAAATTGTAGCCACTAGATATTGCTTCTAAAATGACTTTCAGACGATATACAAGGCGGGGATCAAGACCTGTAATCTGAGCTGACAAATCGGGATCCATAAAAAATCTTCTGCTACTATTTCCATCGTTGCTGTTTCCAAAGCCAGCTTTTGGCATATCTACTATCAAACCGATTTTTCTTTTAAATTCCTCTTGTATTGCTAGTTTCCTCTCCTTTACAATTTGTTTGTCCGATTCAGTTCTAAGTTGCCATTTCTTTACTGGCAATTTATACGCTAGGTGCAGTAAACTCTCAAATAATCGAATTCTAGCGTGTAATATCGATAACCCAAACGTCAAAGAATGAGGATTAATTTCTTTATTTAATTGTAAATTATTAAAATCTTTTGATGTCGCCCCACAAATGTAACATTTCATAGTTGATTTGGTGCTAGTAGCAGCATTACATACTTTACCGTCTACCATTGTCAATATCATCTTGTGCTCTACCGAAAAAGAGTAATTTTCTTGAATACCCTCAGTTACTTTCAATGTTGCTATTTGGTTCTCTATGTAGCTGATCTCTTCATTTGTAACATCTGCAGTTTCTTTTACAAACCGTATTCGTATCGGTCGACAATATCGCGCTGAAGAAGGCACTGGATTTTGCCAATATACTTTTTATTATCAGGACCACAAACTAATTGCAAAGGGACAAATGAGCACTGGAAAATATTTGCATCAGATTCACCTTCATTGTCATATTTCTGCTTAAATTGTACTTGCTGAGACCCGTCGCACCCCCACTTAGAAATCAGAATTAATTTTTTTCTATCGTCTTGATTCAATGTGCGAATAACTTCTTCTAAATACTTCAGAAGACGTGTAACTGTGTGATCTAATAGGTGTTGTAGATTTACTTCAGCACAAGATGCGGTCACTTGGTAGGATTCTTGTTTAGGGTAGCACTTCTTTTTCTCGTTTTGTATAATAGAGTAGCACGGATAAAACTTTTTGTTAAAACTTCTAATTACTTCGTACTGTTTACGAGAAAGGCCAGCTTCGACGAACATAGACAATGCGTTTATTGGGGCTAATTGTTCGGTTCCCGTGTCTTTCTGCACATGAGAAAATGCTTTTCGATATTTACCTGCTCGTTTAGGTGACTGTGTTATATCTTTAATAACATTTGCAGCATCTGTCTTGCCTTCCTCTCGCAACTTCATGTGACTGGCAAAAGTTAATTCTTCCGAACTCATTTCTTTACGAGCAGTTTCCGTTTTTCGTCTCTTGCTTCGTTCACTGGAGTCACTAAATGATTTTGTTGGTCGGCCCGAATGGACAACTGGTAGTGGGATTTCAATCGTTCCTTGAAGCCAGCTGGTATTTCTTTTTAAGAAAAGATCCTCCTTGTAGGACGACTCAGTCCATCTTCGTTTAATTTCCGACTTCAATTTGGAAAGTTTATGCTTCAAGCTTTTAACTTCTTCTACGGAGTAATTATGTGAATTTAGGAGGAATTGTTCGGCATGCTCCAATTTTCGTTAATATCACTATGCTGTTGACATTTCATAATGTCATAGAACTGGCTCCGAGTCATGAGTTTCACTCCCGATGGTCCTAACATGAAATAAAAGGAAGTCATTAATAATTATGTATTTCCGATTTTTGCGAGTTGAATTTAACTAAAAGAATTAATTACGGTGTTATTCGGATGAAGTCGGAAGTATCTCCTGTACCATTACATACAAGAATCTTTCCTCTATCAGATAAAAAATAGCACGTACCCGGGACGCGCCGGGAAGTGTACTAAAACCCTAGCATTTGTAAGGGTTGTGTTAAAAAGTAAGAGATTTACAACTGTTCCTTAACAAGCTACTTTCTTCGTAAATTAATCATTGGCTAATATTTAATGCTACACGTTATAGTATACATACCTGCTATAGATGAATCCATATCTCAGCACTTTAGAGTTTTATATATTTAAGCAGAAAACACTTACGAACTACTGCTCTTTAAATAACGCTAAGAATAACTAGGCGCACACTACAAAAGACTATACACTTTGAACTACCTACGAGGCTCACTCGTAATGCGAAATGACAAAACTAGTACTATTCTGTTTTGTACCTCTCCTTATGTACCTGATACATAATTGCTTTGTGATTATAACTCGATTCGCAGGAATTCGACTTTTGGCCAGGTATTCTGTTGAAATACCCCTATGTGGCGTCGTATCGACTGGCGGGTCCGTTCTAAAATACCAGGGGTATTTCGAATTGTTTGAAAAGCTGCGATAATACGATTTCTCAGTTCATCGACATTTTGAGTGGGAGTCGTATAAACTAATGATTTAAGGTGACCCTAGAGAAAAAAGTCCAAAGAATTTAAGTCTGGAGACCGAGAAGGCCACGGTTGTGGACCTCCCCGTCCTATCCACCGATCTGGATACGTATTGTTCAAAAACTGGCGAGCAGCTAAACTGAAATGCGCTGAAGCACTGTCTGTCATGCTGTAATTTTAATTGCATCGGAACTCCTTCCAACAGTAGTGGTAGCTCCTCTTCAAGAAAATTGCGGTATACCTCGCTATTTAACCGCATCGGTAAAAAATGTGGACCTATCAAGTGATCTCCAACAATTCCGGCCCACACATTGACAGAGAATTGATGTTGATGATGGGCATTCACTAGTTCGTGCGGATTTTCTTCGGCCCATATGTGGTTATTATGAAAACTAATAATCGCGTTTCTAGAGAAAGTAGCCTCGTCGGTGAAGAATATTTGAGCCAAATAGTCAGGATTTTGTGCGATTTTGTGTTGCATCCATTGACAAAAAGCTACTCTTTGCGGAAAATCTGCCGGCAAAAGTGCCTGCACCCGTTGAGTGTGATATGGATACAACAGTTGATCTTTCAATATTCTCTAAATTGTGGCCTGACTAATGTTTAAAGCAAACGCAATTTTTCTGGTGCTTGTAGTAGGATGTTCCTCAATTTCATTAGTACCATTTCTTCAACTTGTGGAGTTCTCACTGTAGATGGTTGCCCGTTATCAGTCGTCTGTTTTTTTAAATTTCCCGTTTCACTAAGACGTTGGTGAAGACGAGCAAATATTGAATGATGCGGGATGATACGGTTCAGGTATCGTTCTTCATAAAGACGTCTAGCAGCACGCGAATTTGCATATCACACATCTCAGCATTCGTGTAATTGATTTTAGAAAACAGAAACTGGCAATAAACTGAATGAATACTCTCACAACTATTGACAAATATTGAAATGACAAATAAACAATTCCCTCTCAACACAATAGTTTTTGAAGAACCGACTGTGATATTATATCGTGTTAGTCATAGTTCATAATTTATTATTAAACATTCAATAACTTTAAAACCAAACCGTTTTGGACATATACTCATATGAACTTTTATGATCAAAATAACCTCTGGAATCAGCTCTTAAAGTTTGTCGCAGATATTGAGAATCAGCTTGTATAGTGTTATCTTATATAGGATTAAGTATACTCTATAAACTAAGCAGATGCTTTGGTGCATCTTTCTGGGTATAGAAGGAGCATATTGATGCTTAATGATAAAAACAGCAAGTTTGAAACTCAATCAGATTTAACGATATAATTGGCTTACATGTTCGACTACAACGCATGTTAGAAAAGTCGACTCTGAGTCGGTTTTTATCTTCTCCTGATATAGTTCCTGAATTTTACTCGTTGTGTTTTCCAATTTTCTATTTTAATTTTTGATATTTTATTTAATTTTAATTAACTTTTAATTGTTTTTAATGTGTATAATTAATCCTTCACGTTGTTTTGACCCTGATCTGACATGGCATTGTAGCCGGAACATATAAGCCAATTATATCGTTAACACTGATTGAGTTTCAAAATCGTTATCATCAGTCATCATTAACTCAATTTGGACATAACCATGGATGTTGATACTTCCTTGGAGGAATAAAGGAATCGATAAAGCAAGCTGCAGATGAATACACTGCATACCTAAAGATTAGTTTACACAATCATCTTGGGAGAAATACTAATGACGATCTCTGCTGAATGACGCCAGCAAAGAAGAAGTATGAAGGTCTTCTGATTTAGTAGCAAACATTTTCGCAATGTCTCCTAACAGAACGTTGTGCATACAGTTCAAAACTCTGACAGACAGACTATGTGCTTTAATCTGCTAGCTAATGACCTGGCGAGGTTAATACGGGATAGGTACTGCATAGAATAATGGCTGCTATGATTTAATGGGTAAAAGAAATGGGGTTAAATATAAAGAGCAAGGAGGCTGGTGTTTCTGAAGACTGCATGACAGTTTTTTTTTTCCTTTTTCTAGTGGTTTTCCCAATCGTTGCGCTCCAAAATCTTTTTTTCCAATTTTTTTGGCATGTGGTGCTATTTTTTTTTCTTTAGGGCGACACTACATACATTTATATCATCTATTACAGTTTTTAATTTTATAATTTTCCAATATAAATTCAGTTCTCTTGTTTTTTATGCTTTCTCCATTACTTTCATTACTTCATAAAAGAAGTAATGACTAAAACTTCCTTAACGAAATATTTCCGCATTTTTTTAAACAATAATTACAATTGCAGTACATACAATCTAGCTTCCACCTATAAAACTGCTGTAATATCGTACGTATACATACCTATGCTGGAGTGTGGGTTATTAAATCTGCACACACGCGTTCAAGAGGAGGACGTGGCATCAGATTGGAACGTTGGCGTTATGTTTATGGCCGATAAAAATGCACATAAAGCGGTGTATCTTCGGCCATTAAATCACGACCGACTATTCCATAGTGGCGGTCGTTTCACGCGCAGGAGTTGAAATAATACAGAAGCGTGGGTGTCTCGACTCGATGATTTGATGATATGCGTCGTAAAAGTACAGCGGCGTTTGTTTATCTTTAAATTGAAAATATTATGTACAACGCAAAATCGATATAAAATTCAAAGTTATACAATATGCTGAGTTACTTACAAACGTACACCTCTCACAGGAAAAATCGGGACACCAGCAATTCAGAATTTTAAAATTTCTTGATTGTAAATTCAACTTTCGGAGGACGTATTCACTTATCATAGCCATAAATCACTTAATTATGTATATTACTGCGATCAAAGGTAACGACTAGAAATTTTAATAGAAAAATAAATATATAGAGAGAAAAAGGTTTATGTATAGAATAAACAAATCGGAGTTTCGGTGGCGGCGTTTCCTTTAGAAATACCAATGAAAAAAAATATAAACAACAAAAAGACTCTTGAATAGACGGCATCATGCTTGGGAGTATTAGTTTAGCAATAAATAATATGTCAGTCAGCCTCCTCAGTTTTCGGATAATGTGATTTTCACAGATTTATTGACTACACTAATAATAATAATAATAATAATAAGAGCTTATTGTCATCGTCCGAAAACATAGACATTGTCATCACATACAATACAGATAATGTACGAGAACACATATAAAATTCAGATGCAAAAACACGTATAACATAATAACAAACAGACAAGAGACAAAAGAACAGCTCTAGTTACTGAGGAATTCCTCGATACTGTAAAAAACATGATTCAGCAAATGATCAGCCAATGCCTTCCGAAACAATCCCAGAGAAGTAACATCTTTCAAGGCCCTATGCAATTTATTATAACATTTTACTGCCATGTAATAGGGGCCACTTTCAAATAATTTTGTGTTATGCATAGGCACGCTCGGGTCCTGCTGTGACCTTGTACTCATAGTGCAGTAGTTGTCTTTATTTTTCCTAAAAGTATTTTCATGTTTTCTGTAAAACGTTAACAACTCGTATATATACAAAGATGGAAGAGTGTATATTCGCAAATTCTTAAAAATGTCACGACAAGACTCCCGCAATCCAGCTCCTACCATATACCGCAAAATCCGTTTCTGCGATACAAATAATTGTTTCGCATGCGGAGAGCTTCCCCAAAAGACGATGCAGTAACGCAGACGGGACTCGACGTAGGCATAATAGAATGACTTAAGAAAATTAATGTCACAGTAGCGTCGAAGATTGCAGACCGCGAATACTGCCGAGCATAGCCGAGCATTTAGGGCCACACAATGGGATTCCCACTTTAGGTCATTATCTACGAGGATACCAAGAAATTTACAAGTAGAACTTTCCGGTATAGATTTGTCATTACATTTAATGTACAAACTGGTAGGACCACGGACTTGGCCATTTTTAAAGTGAATCAATTCAGTTTTATCTTTGTTTAAGGTAAGTCCATGATCATCACACCACGCTACCATAACTGTGATTGCATTATTCGCTGAGTTAACTACATCATATGTAGACCCAGCCACAACGCAACTCGTGTCGTCAGCATATTGCGACAATAAGCACTTATCGAGATATCGAGACAAGTCATTAACATAAATATTAAAGAGTACGGGACCCAAGACCGACCCTTGAGGTACTTCACATGATACATTCCAACATTGAGAACAGAATGGCCGTGCAATATTGTCCCGTTCACCCGTTATGCTAACCAAGGATTTGCGATTTGTTAAACATGATTTAAACAAGTTGTAAGCAACCCCACGTACACCAATTCCCAGCAGCTTTTCCAGCAAAATGTGGTGGTCCAGAGTATCAAAAGCCTTGCTAAGGTCAAAAAACAACGCCACCACACACTCCCTCCGATCAAGCCCACTGTACACCGTATTCAGCACATTAAGAACTACGTCACAAGTGGAGCTGCCATTAACAAACCCAAATTGCGTAACACTTAATATTTTGTGTTGTGTCGAATAAGAGAACAATCGACTATTCGACTATTAATGATGTATTAATTACTATTGTTTTCTCCTATCTATAAAAAATTACCAAAACCAGGTTTAAGATTATTTATAAAATTCTTAAATAAAGCAATTAAGTTCGCAAAGAAATTATTTATTTTATGAACCCTCCATTTATTGTATTTTCAGGAAATATATCTTAGCTATCGCCTGTGTAATCTGACGTCGTTGATCTATTTTCTTGAAATATGGCCAACACTGGGTCTCTTTACAAACTGTCTTTATGCAGCACAGGTTTATTAACAATTATTTAAATATTGGATTTATAATACATAACAAACATTGTAAGAAAGCATATTGTTCGTCAATGTCAGTTAGTGCTAAAATATTTATTGTTGAATTTGATACATTTAATACTTTTTCGTTGCTACTGCCCGAAGCTGTGTTACAGACCAAACGTGTTAGCTATATTTCAATAAAATAGAACGACATTGGATTACACAGGCGATAGTTAAGATATATTTCTTGAAAATTCAATAAACGGAGGGTTAATAAAATAAATAATTTCTTTGTGAAATTAATTGCTTTAAAAATTTTGTAAATAATCTTAAACTGTTTTTGGTAATTTTTTAATACATAGAAAAATATTTTGTAGTAATACAATATTTAAGAATACTAAACAACAATAATGAATACATCAATAATAGTGTAATTAATCAATGTGAAAATCACATTGTTCAAAAACTCAGGAGGCTGATTGACATATTGTCTATTGCTAAAGTATTACTTGCGGGCATAAATCAAACTAAGTAACTAATATCATAGTAATAGGTAATATAATTTTAAAATCCCATCGCCATATGTTTTCTTAAAAAAGAATTATCTCTACATAACATCAAACAAGTTAAATACATATATGTGTATTTTTAAATGGTGCCCTCTACTCAGAGGCCTTTTAGTTGTTATGTATTTTTTTTGCATTAATATTTCCGTATTGATATTTCTAAGGAAACACCGCCACCGAAATTCCAATGTGTTTATTTAATGTATAAACCTTTTTCTCTATATATTATTGTGATTTCCCGGCTATATGCTTTTTACGGCAAAAGGAAAATAAATAAATAACTTTCTTTAATAAAACAGTGCAATCATTAATAACATGTATAATTCATTAACAAGTCTATACAGGAAATATATAAAAAAAAGTATGAGAACTCTTACTCAGGGTGAGTATAGTCATTTGGGATATTCAAACAGGTATTATCAATTATCCAGTATAATTTAGATTCTATAATTCAAAAAGGAACTTTTAAAATCATAAGAGAATAGAAAACCACCAACCACGTTTGCCAACTTACAAAAGCTCAGAATTTAAATCTCATACGAAATAATAATAATTTAAACAATGTTTTGACCAGATACCTCGTTTATCGATTCATACAGATGCCAGAGTATCTCCGAATGTGATTTCCTTGTAGTGACAATCCAGATTCGCTCGTATATTCACCTCCTTCGTTACATTCAGGATGTATGATTAGACTCGGAACAGCAAACACATGCACACTCCCATGTAGAACAAGTACCCAGATATAGTAAACACCAAATTTGTGAATTTATCCCCCTCAATACCAGATATACCCCCGCAATATGGTTTAATTGATTTATATTTGATGAGAAATGACACAGCTTTTTCTAAGACTTTCTATCAACTATCAACACGTAACCAAGGATTTTCATACATTTTCTTTATACGAATCACATTGAGTCACTCCCCATTCAATTAAAATAGATACCTAGGATACCAGGCTATCGCACAGTTGTCAGACGATAAATTATATTCACCTTCCATGACTACAAATACGATTTAATCGAAATTATACTGGACTTACAAACAGATGTGTACATAAAATAGTAATTGCATTTCAATATGGTTGGTAGCTTTCCTCTTATGAAACACAGCAATATATTTATATTTCTGTTTAAATTTTTAGCCTTTCCTTTGATCGCAATAATACACACAAAAAAGTGATTTATGGCTTTGATAATTGCATATATCCTCTGAAAGCTGCATTTACACCCAAGAAATTTTAAAATTCACGATTGCTGGTGTCCCGATTTTTCCTGTGAGAAGTGTACATAATGAATATTATTATAATCATAGTCATTCCGGATCGCCATGTATGACTTAGCACCCTGACAGCACTGTGTGACGTCTTTATATTGATTTTGATGGTCATTGTGCATAACTGAGATTATATAACAGTATTTCTGAAGTAATTGTAATACATTTTTAATTAAATTTATTATTGTTTGACTTGCTTCTTGCTGTTTTATTGTTAAATAATAACAGTATGTGCCGCCCAAGTTTCCAGAAATGAAGAATGTTAGACACAATATAAAGCACTGAAGCTTGATTAATATTTCGGAGATTGACCAATCTTTCATTGAACGGTTTATTGAGCAGTCAAACAGCAAAATAACGGCTAGATGGAGGGTTATTAATAAGAAGACAAATATACTTGGTTTATTAGGGAGACACAACAATACTCACTTGTTTGTGTTGACTTGTATTAACATTACAGCAAATGGTTTGAATAACTACTTCTGCACCAATGGAGAAGAAATAACAAATAGTGTGCAATTTTCAACTCCCGCAACAGACCTCATACATTGAAACTAAGAAATATTCATGTTTTTTTTCTTGCTATGTATGTATGTGTATATTTGCAAGGGTGATATTACACTGCGACCTAAAAGATCTATTGTGTCCCCTGTTCGTGCTGTTTTACAGCTGGCTTTCAAATCCTATTTCTGAAAGGAGGATAGTGTAGGATATCCGAAGGCCCCAGCTTAGGTAAGTCTCCCTCGTCCTCCTTTCACGTGCTGCCAGGTGCAACGCCCTTGAGTTGCACAGTGCGACGCAATTTGAGAGGGGATGGATGCCATCCTGTTCCCCAATCTGCTCCAGAAGTTTTGCTCCTCCCTTTGTTCCTTCCTTGTGAGGTACTCTCACTTCGGAAGTGGAAGGCTTCTTATGGAGGTCCTGCTCCAATTCACGCAACACGCATCCCATCAGCCTAGTACGCCACCTTAGGATTTAGGTTTTTGTTGAGGTTGTCTCCTCTCGGCCCGTGCAGTTAAGCCAAGACCCCCCCCCATTCCTTTCGGGACCTGGTTTAACAGTTGGGCTTCCGGTAGCCGAAACCAACAACTGGTATCGTTGTAGAACCCTGTGCAAGCCCTTAGCCCCGACATGACAGCTCGGGCGAGGGGGAGTGGCTCACGGCACGGTCTTCATTCACCCTGCTCCGGTTTTAAGCAGAGAGGACGAACTTATAGCCGCCACTAACCATCTCGTCTTGAGCGAACCCTGACAAGATGGCCTTTCCCCTATCCACCACCTCGGGGACGCACGTGGTAGGTACTCCCAACCCCCAGGTAGCTGGATTTAAAAATAAACACACTCCAGATATATACGTCATTACTCGAGTACATCCGGAGTGAAGTTGGTGAGGCTCTTGCCGAATTGAGGTAGTTTTCAATCTGTGCGTAGAGCAGTGTGCGTTTCCAACACAGCTCAAATTCGCAAAAGTTGTGCTTGAAGGGGGATTGGAATCTTCTTGAGAATTATCGCCTAAATATTACGGCATCACAGGGAATACGCTTCAAGTTCTTTAGATCACACCTAGAAGACAGGAAGACGGTCACAGCATAAAATACGGTGTACCACAAGGGTCTATTATCGGCCCCTTGTATATATGTATGGATGGATGGAGGGTGTCCCTATTATTGCTGTCTTGCAACCAGCCTTCCAATCCTATTCCTTTCAGAAAGTGCAGGATATGAGAAGGCCTCAGATTAAGGTGTAACGTCCTTGAATTGCACAGTGCTGTACTCCTATGAGAATTTTTATGCTACACTTTCAAAAATATCAAAGCCCTACGAATTGTTTACCTAGAAAGCATCGATATAACACCTGAATAGTTTAAATTCATACTTTGACCTGAATAATCCTCAAGAATTTCCTATAAAATTTGCTGAGAAGAATCCTGGCTACAACATCCTTTGTTATGACCATTAGTGGAGGCCCGAATAGAACGTCCAACCTTACTCGCAGAGAATTACCTGCCTACTCGCCTAGAGTGTCCGTTTGCACTCAAGTTAGTGTTTCATGAAGCATATCACACCTAAAAAAGAAAATAATTAATTAGTTTCAATTCAATGTTAATCAGTAAATTTGATTTTTGCAATTTACATATGTTCACGATACGTTTAATTGGGGGTTAAGTTTATATGAACTGCCATTATTTTAGTTATTTTAGGAATTTTAGTATTTAAAGGTTGTCTTAAAAATCGACACTAACTAAGATGATCTAAGATTATAGTTATTTTTACATATTGCTGTGAACTGATTGTCCAAGCATATAAGCTTAACGAAATTAAAAATGACAAAAAATTAATTTAGCTAGCTCAGCAAATATGAATTTAAAAGGGCGCCAAAGATTCTTAGATCTCAGAGTAACTTTCATTAAAAGTAATAGTGGGCGTTTGTAAAATTTGACTTTCTTTAAAATCCCCAAAAATTGAAATGGCTGATTCAAAAAATAAAAGAACTGTAATTTTAAAATGATATTTACAATCATTAAATTTATTATTTAAAAAGAAAAAAAAAAGCATTTGATACAAATTACAGGAAAAATTAAAACCATGAATATAAGATTCTGGCAAAAAACAAACCGCATAAGACTTTACAATTTAAAAAGGACAATGCAAATCCTTTATCGAACAAAATGGTAGATTCGTTCTAGAAGGAATTTCATATACCACAAAAAATCCACGTGGTCTCAAAAATTCAAAGCAAACCAAAATTTAATAAAATTAACGTAGAAAACCAAGCAAAATCAAAATGAAATTTAAAATACAAGCTCTAAGCTTCTCTTCACCTACCCCGAGGTGATTAAAATAAAATTAATTAATTTGAAAACTACAAAAAGAAACGGAAAATTTAAACTCTAAACGCGATCACTTCTAAAACGAAAATTATTAAAGAGCCTTACATATAAATTGTGCACAACGATATAACACTTATTAATAACTAGTGAGTTGCTAGATGGACGATTTTAAAATTTCAAAACAACGAACTACATCTTAAAATAAAAATGAATTACCAAATACGGTAACCAAGAAAACTAAACAAAACAGACTCCCGCTCGTCCGTCTGGTAACTGCCCGGGGCCTCAAGGTAACACAATCATATATATGAAATTTACATCTGCGTGCGATGAAGGCGCAACGCATCGCAAAGAAAACACAAGCATATAAACTATATACAATACTGGTACACGCAAAATGTACAAATAAATGAAATTAACTTTACACAACTGAACAAATAAAATAATACTAACAATTAAATCAATTAATAAAATCTTTTCAAAATAAACAAATATTAGAATTGTGGAAACTCTATCCTTGCTCTGACAAAACCAAGCCGGACTGAACAAAAGTACAAATTTAAATTTCCGAAACCCGGGGTGCCATTCCACAGCAATATGTATATCGAAAACATGAATAATTGATGAGATTAAAGTTTTCTTACAAATTTAATTTTTTACCATTGACGGGTAGATGCCTCTGATTTTCAAATGTTTCTCTTTAATTTTGATGTTTCTTTAACCTCATTTATTTAAAGCGCCAGAAAAGTTTGAATTTTATTTTATTTTATTATATTTTTGTATTAAATAATTTGTTTTATATAGTATTTATGATTCCAACATACTGCTGTGGTTTTGGACTCCGTGACCCATACAACCCTTTTATCGCTGAGCTGTGTTTTAAGTTGCGTATTGGTGTTGTTGTGATTTCTTTGTCCGTACAGCTGATTTTCAATTTACTGAGAGTTTTCACAATTTTGTTTTGTTTTGTATAAGTTTAGTTTGAGAGTTTATTGTATGATTTTATTTATGTAGTGTTAAGATTTTTTTTTATTAATCTAGTCATTCAAATGCCTATTGTTCGTTTGTGCTGATTTTATGCGTATTCTATTAAATATTGTCATTGTAATGTTCTACGTCTGCGTTGTACGAATTTTGGGAGAGGAATTTTTGTAGGAAAAAGAATTGTTGGGTTTTGTTAAACACTTCCTTGTTGGACTATTGATGTAAGTAGACGTATTTCTTAAATTATTGTTACCATTTTGTTATTCATTTTGTATTGAAAAATTTAACATTCTTCTTTAGTATAGTCAATCAAGGAATCATTATTATAATAATTGTTAATATATTAAAGTGTACACTTGGTAGATATATGATCAATTATTCTTTTTTTGTTTAGGAAGATTTATTATAGTTTTTTTTTTCATTTATATCTTGTAAGAGTTAATTGTTCTGTTAATCTATTTTGCTGTACCATTTTATTTTTTTTATCACCTCGTTCGGGTGAGTGGAAGCATTTTTCTATCATTTAGCTTTTTCATATTTAGTAAGTTTCTAACATTTGTCCACGCTTAGATTATTTTAATTTGTGAAACCACGTGTATAGAAATTCAGAGATTTGTATATTGAATAGTCCTGAACAAATTAATTTTTTTTTGCTTTGCATAGGAAATAACATTAATATTCTAAATTAGAGTCTAGTGCAGTTTTTATTTTAGGCCAGAACCTTCAGTTCAGGTTTTTTTCTGCACAATTGTATTTTAGCCCGTTTTGTTGAAATAAATTTATTGTTTAATGGCGTCACTGGGTTGAAAAATTTCTGTTCTTTTATTTTATATTAAACCTTTTCAATTTTTCGTGTATTTAAGAAAGTCTGACTTATTTACTCACAATTTACTTTTCGTGGTTAGATTAAAGTTTTAATTTGCGAGGGTAACTCTGGGATTAATAGTTCTTTTGTTTTATTAAAACTCTTTTCCGTTGAGCTAGCTAATATTTTTTCTTTTTCATTTAAAAATCATTTTGCATTTTTTATTTATGTCAATTAATACACAGCAATACGTACCTGTGATTTAAGAGTGTCAAACCTAGGAAAAACATAGCATTTTTGGTTTTGAAATAAAGAGTTAAGCTTGTTTTGTGTTAAAATTGCCTATTCGTTAGCAAGCGCCTGGAAAGCTAAATTGACAGGTGATTTGGTGCTCCTAGAAGTGTGCCGTGCCACTAGCAGGTAGAAGGTCACGTTTCACAGTATTCACTCATTTATCAGAGAGGTCACTAGGTGAATAAAAACTACTGTATATGTAACGGAACCGGGTTTTCCTATCTGGGGACTTTTGGGGATGGCCAACCCAATTTCAAATAAGTCAAAGCCAAACTCCGTCTCACAGATAACCCACACCTGCTCTTTTGAGCGACCAGCCACTGCTGGAAAGCGATCTTTTTGTTCGGTAGCGATTGGTTTTAGAAAATCTAGCCAAAGATGCTCTCCAACAGTGTTTTCCTCGGTCAGTCGAAGCAGGGCCGTTACTTAGCCTAAAGGTTGCTGATTTACTCACCTCGTCGGCTTTCTCTTACCGATGATATCTTCCTCTCCAACCCCTTTCTATGGGTACCAAATAACTTCTTTCAAGTTTGGTATGGCGAAATAAGAAAATGGTTGCTTTTTCCACCAATATAGGTATGAATAAATTTTGTGACAATTAAATTAAGCTAACAATCTACGAATTTAATAAAATAACAAGCAAAAGACAAAACAAAACACAACTATTTAGATGAATTTTTAGGCTTTTCTTATCAATGTTGATTAACTTATATTCTAGTAATTCTTACTTACAAATTATTTATTTATTAAGAGAGAGAGAGAGAGAGAGAGAGAGAGAGCGAACGAGTTGCGGTTTCTTACGTATTGCTTTGGTGAGTTTTAAGCAGGAATTTTGAACATCTTACCGGCCGATGTGGGTAATTAATTCTTCTCGTAATCCAAATTTTTAAGGCACAAAACTTTACACAACACTCACAATTTTTTTAAGCCAAGGAAAGGGAGATTTTTATGAATTTTATCACAAAACAAAACACCTCTCGAGGAAAGCTTTTGCCTCCTGTTCTCGAATTTTAAGCGTATTTTGATTGCAAAAACTAAGATGAGAAGTTTTAATTTTAAGATTTAGAAACGCCCGAACGAAATTAGAGACCCGTGCTTAATCCTGAAGCTAAATTGAAGGAGCGCGGACTAATTAATTGAAAACAACAATGTTAAGGGTTTTTATAAACTTTGGTTGTGACGTCATTTTGCACCGATAACTAGTTCGGCCTCTCTTTACAGGAGGGCGCAAGTATGACCGAAGACGTTATTTTTCTGATCTTCAAACGCCCTACTTGAGAGGAACGTGGGAACTGCTGAACAGCATTTGTAACATACAATAAACAAAGAAGCAGATAACATACAAAGTAATACCATATTATTTTAATTAAACGAGTCTTTAAACGAAAATAGACATTATTTCCTGTTAAGAAGACGCTACTTCAGCAAAAGCCACGGTACCTATCAACTACGTATTAATAAAATGAATTTAAATACTTGCATTATACAGGATGGAATTTCGAATTCTTACAGTATTATTATATTTTATTTTTTATTGAAAAAAAAAAGAAAACCAAAAAATTGTATACGAACAAAGAAATTATGAATAAATTGAAATTTTGAATTTAATTATATTCAATTTTACTGAACTAAATAAAATTTAAATTTTCAAATCCCGTGCATTTTTTTTTTTTGAAAAACAGAGCAACAGATAGATATTTTTGTTAAAACTCCAATCTTGTTGTTTTAAACACCGAGACTTCAAAAAACAAACAACTGCTTATTTTAACGATGCGTTTTGCATTTATTTCGCAATTTAATGGTTATATCAAAGCACATATGCTTGAAACGGCAGAAACGTTGGAATAACATTTTCATTTCTCTCAGTGTAGCTCATTACTTAATGTAATATAGTTCTCTAAAGTTGTATGTGAATAATACGTATCTATATGTTCACGAGCTTACGAGCTTCTTTTTGTATGAGTATCCGCCAAGATAATCCTAATATAATTCCGCCGACATGACCAAAGCAAACAACCTCCCAATGTTATACATACATACATACATACATACACACGTTTCCACTTTGTCTCCGGGGTAAATTGAACATCAGTAGCACGTAAAATACGTAGGTAACTTTGAAAATAAGATTATTTATAAAACGTCGAGAGGATGTCACCGTTGACGTCTTTTCCCGTCTACGACAAAGAGGAGGAACATGAGATAATCGAATTCGTTCCCTCTAATTTTCATGAAGGATTCGCTCCACGCCCCAAAGTAATGACGCAAGAAACTGGTATCTACTTATAGTTTCTAATGTTTCTAATTATTAATCCCGTGGGTAGTTATAGGGAAGTATCGGATGCAGGAGCGGCTCCTCTTAAAGAGCCACGGGGCCGCACCATTGCAAATTACAATTTAATCATTAAAAAGCTTTTATTTTCTGTAAAAAATACCGACAAATACACGTACACACATACACACATTTAAGTACAGAACGAACGTTGCGCTTCTCATGATTTAATGCGACCAAACGCGCTTTGTAGTTATATATGCAGACAAGCGGCGAACGGGGAGCCATGTCTAGATTAGGTCCGATTTTTAGACGTTTGTAGATCTCTGCACGGAGCTAGCGGAAGAGGGGGTAGTCGCAGTACACCTAGAGAAGAAAATGCATCCCGTCAACCAACACCCTTGTGTTGGAAAAATATTATTACATTAACAAAATTTTTAATCAAATTGAACAAAATATAAGGTTAAAATAACTGAAAAAAAATGTTGACAATATTTTGTTAGTTCAACAGTTGTTTGTTTGTTAGAGGTATCACCAACAATATATTTTGTTTGAACGAACTAAAATATTTTGTTATTTAGCTACATCGAAATTGTTGGAAGAACACTTCGTCACAGTAGTATATTTTTGAAAAACATTTTTAATTACTTTAACAAAATCGTTCTATTGATATATATTAGATGTTCCGTAATGTTTGTTGCGTTAATCAAAATTTTAGTTAATCTCGCAAGAATACCGTATAATGAAGGCAACCATATCGTTTTATTAATTTAAAAAAGCCAATGGGTTCACGTGTGTAACAGTTTTCTTCTACAGAGTAGCAAATACGTTAAATATAGGTAGGTATGTATTTCAGGAATCGCAGTGAAGATGGCATTCCTTCCATTTCACACCAGTAAGTGACACAAAAGCGTTATAAAGCACGACAATCAGAGTTAATAAAATATTAATCTAGTGCATTTACCAGTCAAACATTCAATAGGAGTTGCGACCGTTAAAGTAGCGATTGGTAGTGTGCAATGGCAGTGTAAATCTGCTCTTTGAGGGTTTTAAATATATCCCGCCTTACAGATATTTTACACCTTATGTGGTTAATGAGATGATAAATGTACGAGGCGTATCCGGAAAGTAAGTACCGTTGAAAAAATATACTAAACATATTTTTTTGAAAAAAAATTATTGTCACAAGAAAGAGCATATCTTAAACTACTTTTCCATATAGTTTCCACCGTTGTTAAAGCACTTCCAAGTCGCTTGGTTTTGTGAAACATCTTTAATTTGGCGATGAATTTCTGCCGGTTTCACATTCTTTGCGTTTAAAAATCGAATTACCGAACGAATCTCACAGTTGGCGGAATCGTCAATTGTCTTAGATATTTTAAACTTGCACTGCAAACAGACAACACAACGCAGAGTAACCAAAATGGCGTCTGTTGAGAGCAAACGAACAAGGACGACTAGAGCGCATGCGCGGAACGCCGATCGCAGCGCAGCAACGGCGGAAATGCGAAACGGTACTTACTTTCCGGATACGCCTCGTACAACACCAAGATACTTGAGCATTTCCCTTTGTAAAGCGAATCAAAAAATGCCCGATAGGTTGCTGTAGCAATAAAATATTATTAACTAAAAAGCAATTCTGTTTTGACTCAACATAATTTCTTTGTTTAACACTGCAAAAATTGTTATTTTAACATTACATAACAGATAACATTTATTCAATTTAACTTAAAATGTGTATTTAACCTAGCAACTTCTGCTTTTTATTTTAATGAATTCTTTTGGTTATTTACATGAAATAGTTGTTTATTTTACTCCGAACTTATTGCCCTAACAATACTGGATGTTTAATTAAATATCTGTCGATTGTTTAAACAATCTGCTAAAAAATATTATCAAATCTACCCAATTATTTTAACTATTGCGCATTTTTGTACTTAAAATGATTTTTGTTTGACTGTATTAACCCAAATTTCGTAGTTAATGCCGCGTTTTTTGTTAGATTGCACACATGTCCTTCTTTACGGTGTATACGCGAAAATTACATTAAGTGAGGCCGGCGTATCTTGCCTCGCTGCTCACGTGGTTTATCTAGTCACGCGTTCATTCCGTATACGCGTCAGTGGCTCGGCACTGGTGGAAGAAGGGTTTCCCAACTATCGACGTGTAGGCAAAATGTTAGTCTAGACTGGGCCGTCTGTAAGATCGGAGTTCTATTAAGTAGAAACATATGTTGAGGCTGGGGCATCGATTTGTGAACACTTCCTCGTAATAAAATTGGGTTTAATAATTTATTATTCATAGTAATAAGTGTAGTATTCATTCTTAGGTGACATCGCTAAAGTTAATAACTATATGTCTTTCAAGAGTCAAAAAGATACTTACCATTCACATCTTTCTTACGATAAAAATTGAAGTTGAATAATAAATTTAATAAAGAGTTATTCCTAAAATATCTCATAATAGTTTTCAGTAAATAAAAACACGCCATTTGTTAGGTAAACAAGCAAGAAAATAAAATTGTGTTTTGCTTTCTTTTAAGAACTTACGTCGTCTTATGCTTAGAATATTCATTATATTTTCTTCGAGGATTTCGTTTAGATAACTCTTGTGCTCTGTGTTGTGTTTTGTTTTCTCTTAATATCAAATCACAAACATCCTGAATATTTTGCGTTAGTTAGGTGGGGGATTGTAAACAAGTGGTCCCGTGTATGTACACTTCTCGGGAAAAATCGGGACACCGGCAATCGAGAATTTTAAAATTTTTGGTGTATGCAGCTTTAACGAAATAAAATATAGAGAGAAAAGTTTGTACAGTTGTAGATACATTGGAGTTTCTGTGGGGCGTTTCTTTAGAGATACCGATACCGGAATATCATGCCAAGAAAAAACATCTACAAAAAGTCTCTTCATGACGGCTTCATTTAGTAATTTGATATGTATTAATTGTTTGATGTTTGTAGGAAATTTTTTTTAGAAATTTAGAGATAGATTTTTAAATTATATTCTTTTTAGTGCTGCTTTATATAGTTATGGTTTGATTTTATTTGCTCGCAGTATTACTTAACATATAATATTCAATGAGCCTCTTAGTTCGGAACAATGTGATTTTCTAGATTTATTGATTATACTATTATTGTTGTTTGTCTTTTTTGTTTAGTATTATTCTTAAATATTGTGTTATTATAAAGTTTTTTCTATTTATTAAAAGATTTACCACATATGTTTTAAGGTTTTTAAAATTTTAATACCAATTAAGTTCGCAAAGCTTTATTTATTTTTTACCTTGCGTTTATTGTATGTTCAGAATAATATTTGTAGCTATGGCTGTTTACTCAATGTCGTTATTTATTTGTTTGAAATATGGCCAGACTTGATTGTTTACAACTGTCTTTTTAGACAGCTCCAGGTAATATATGAGAAGGTATTAGAAGTTCATTCAATTGCCTAACTGGATTGACGACAATATGTTGTTTGCAATGTTTGTTATGTATTTAATGCAACAATTTGTATATTGTTTAATGCAGGTTCTTTTTTCTAACACAAGAAATGCTTTATTATATTGACAAAGTTTGTGTAACAGCATTTTTTGTTGAACCACAGATATTGATAATAAGCACAATGGGTATACAGTTTTAATTTTAATTTTAAACCTCGAATAATTCTTTTCTTTTGTTTAACGTTTTAACTTTACGTCTTTTCTGTAGGTATCTCTGTAGGTAGCAAGTAGCAATAATATTGTGGAATATTATAATCTTTTGATTAAGGATAGAATATTTTTCCCTATATATTTAAAATTCTACATGTTCTATAACATTGATGCTGAATATATTTTTTAAATAACCCCGTCCACTCAATTTTTTGGTTATATATTTTTTGTTTGTTTTATTTTCTTATCATCAAAGAACCGCGGTCGGTCATCGAAATGTAATGTATTTATATTTATGTCTAAAGCTTTTTCTCTCTATTTAAGTTTCTGTTTAACTTGATCAATTCATATTTGTAATGTAATACGTCCCAAAAGCTTTATTTACACCAAAAAAATTAAATTTCTCATTTGTTGTGTTTGATTTTCCACGAGAGTTAGGCAGTTTTTAAAACTAAATATATGCAATTCTGATGGAATACTTAGTATTTATATTTAGGTAGATAAGTATTCCTGGATAAGTATTTTTCATTTTAAAATGGCTTTTAAATTTGTGTACATTAATTTTTTTGTGTCGCAAATGGAAACATATAATTTGCTTATTTTTATACTAATAACTTTAATATAATATTATACAGCATCATAATATTATTTTTACTAAACCATCTCGATTAGTATATTAATCAATGTTTGATAGCTGCTTGCGCTGGTAAAATACGCTTCAACTGAGATGACCCCAATAGGAATAATATCTATTCCGGATACAGACTCGCGTTAGTTCCCTATTATTGCGTATACAGTAACTGCTTTTCATTGCATACTTAAAGAACGCCAGAAACAAAGAACCTCTCAAATTAAGTCATCCCAACGTAGATCGGAATAATAAAAACCAATTTCTATAGTCACTAAAATTCGCCATTAGTTTGTCTACACGGATAGACCGCATTTCAATTCTTTTACGGTTATAGTTCGCCCCTACAATCAACAAACAATTGTCGACGAAGTTGGCATTCTGGACGCACAATTCCAATTAGGATTTGGCGTGCATTTCTATCCTTCCGGTTCTGGGACCACAAATGGGAATTTTCGCACGGATTTCGTACGCCAGATCATTGTAAGGCAACACAGGGCGGAAGGCCAACAGCGCCGTCTTTGCCACGGCGTCGGTTCAAGAAGATTGATGAACAACCGCCTGGACGGGAAAATATTAGGGAAAACTTGATTTCGGGTATCATTAATAATGAAGGAAAAGATGGACTGTTTAACGGGCGGACGGTTATTTTGGCTGTAATAACGTTATCACGCAAGTTCGTAAGTTGTATACAGTCGAATGCAAAAAAAAGGGCACAAGAATACACTCCTAATCAAAAAAATAAAAATTTTATCGTATAAATGTTGCTGCATCATTACTAGAGTGGTCAGACGTGTCTGCTTACACGGGCCGCATTTGCCTCGCGCTATACAGAACGTTTAGCCATAGTATATCCTCAAGGCAGTAATATCATTGCCTCCGATTCTTGTGTCTAGTGTCTAGTATCAGTGTTAGTCGAGTCTTGATGCGAAATAGTATAATTTTCCGTTAACGTTTTACGCATTGTAAATACAATGTCGGGCGTAAAAAATCCCCAAGAACGACCGTTATTTCATAATGTAGAAGAGTATATCAGTGAATTCCAGAATTTGCATTATGGTGGTGCCAAAATAGTTTGTACAGTGTGCTGATAAACTATTGTGCTGGCCGCCAAATCGTTGGACTACACATTGGTGGTGTGCATCTGATCCGTTATTTACCTATAAAGATTATTTTAATTATGTGTGTGTTACATCCGTAGATGTTGAACGGTTTTTTTCAAAATATAAGCATGTTTTATCATACCGACGAAAGAGGTTTAATGAGAAAAATCTTGAAACACTTAATGCTACAAACTTTTCAGCAATCCTATACCATTTCTGCTACTTAAATAAGCTAAGGGGATTATGTATGCTTTAAGAGGACTTGCGAAGAAATGATTTATAAATTACTAAAAGGTTGCTTGTAAATGTAAAATAAAAACCAGTAAAAGTGGAAGTTTGTATACCTCAAAGGTCTGTTTTAGGCCCAACTTTGTTTTTAATTTTCATCAACAATCTTCCTGAATATGTAAACACGAATAACATAATCTTATATGCAGATGATATAAATATTACCACCACTTATGATAACAGCAACACTTTATCTCGGTTTATAACTGGGCCTTTTTGAATTAAATTTGTAATTAACAAAGATAAAACCAATATAGTACTATTTAAAACCAAAAACAACATAAATCAGAATATATCTTCATTGCAATTACTTAGATTCCCACTATTCAACCAAGTCGTTACCCCTAACATCTATTTTGTATCGGATCCAATTTAACCTCTTACAGTGTTGGGCAAGTTAAAAATTTCTACTAAATCTAATCGCCGTAAAAATTTAATCGCTTTTCCTATCTTGCCCAACACTAACCCCTTACCCAGTTAGCCGATGCTCTAGCTTCCGTAGGCGACCGTCACTCATCAGTGATTAGACATCCAAATAAAACATCTATCCACTCCACTACATTCACGATGTGAATCATTAACCCTCTCTATTTTACATAAATATGATTTGAAGTAATCGCGTTACGATATATAGAAAAATATCCAGAGATAAGCTAGACTAACAGTTTATTATACTCAAAGAAAATCCTTTTTCTTCTACAGCTGCATTAAATTTGACTAATATTAGTAACTTTCCTGGATCAGAATTTTCATCATCTTTTATAAAAGTTAACCCATTACGTTATAAATGTTCTTTGATAAAAGCAGAAAAAATCTCCGTCAAAGAACATTTATAGTATAATATCCGCCTTATAAAATGCCACTGAAATTAGTTGATAATGACGCTAATAGTTCTTTTCCACTTTTTTTTTTGGCATTCGGCTGTACGCTGGGTGCCATCGACTTGTTTGTGCGTGACAGTACCTCAGTGATAAATGCCTGCTTTTCTGAGAAATGAAGGAACAAAATTAATAAAAATCAATCAATACCTCTAAATATTAAGCGCAGGCTAATGAGTAAAATGTTGTCGGAATCCACTATCAGAAAAAGAAGCTTTTTTCCTTTAGAAGTTATATCAATATTTACTTCATAAAGAATTCGTAACGTCCATGAAAAGGAAATCTTCTTTTTATTAATACTAGAAGTTTATAGCGTCTGCTTTTAAAATATGTAACGTTTATGATTGTATTTTAATTGGGAGAAATTTGGATACTGGAAATAAAATTTAATTGAGTTTCTGTGTGAAATATTACGCTACAATTTAGAACTTGTACACCTACATTCTTCATAAAATTCTCGCCTGTAAACAAAGAAACGACATTTAAAGTTGAGATTTCCTTATCTTTTCAATATTTCTTATTGTACAAGTGTGGATGAAGCTTCCATTTTATGATAATAACTGTAAAAAATATACAACTTGCTGCACTCAAACTGCTCCTGGTTTACTGTCCGAAATAGAGCATGCAATACCACACCGAAATTTGCAAAATGGGCTAATTTATGGGGGTCAAAATAAAGCACTATAAAAACAGGGTGTAATAAAATATTCAAATTTATTTTTTAATTGGAAATGTAAAACGCAAAAAGCACAAAATATCTAGAGTATCATCATTCAAAGAACTTCTAATTTTATTACATGTATAACCAGCTACTGAGAACGCCCTTTCAGCTTCTATGCTCGTTAGAGGAATGGTTAGCATAACTTATACACGGTGTCCAGATATTTACCTCTTGTTCCTCCAGTTTCACATAAAGCCATCTCTTTTTTAAGTATCGAATCATACTTAGGATTGGAATTAACTTGAGTTTTTGATCAAGTTTATCTTTAAAAGATAAAGTTAAGGGCAATGCTGTAGGTTCGTTTTCTTCGGCTCGTGATACAAGTGTTGAAACAAGTAAGAGGGAATCTTCTTCCTCGCCAGTTGTGGAAGTGGGTTTAGGCTCAAGCCTTTCTAGCAAGCTTATAACTTCTTTTTTTAACAATGTATTTGTCCAGCAATGGAAATATTTCATCGGCATTATCGGCATTTTTCAAATCATCAAGGTCCTTTACGGGATTTTGTAGGTATAAAAATATGTTTGTAAGGTATGTGCATCGTTATTCAATTCTGTTTTTCTGTGATGTTAAAAACTTCTCAAGTGGGGCTGCTTTTTGGATCTGTAATTTTTCTTTTGTGAAACGGAAGGTTGTTTAAGCCATAAGCAAATTAGCATCTTGCCAACTTAACACTTCTATTGCCATATTTGATTAGTTGAAGAGCTTTTCAATATCACTAAAAATTGTGTTTCCGTTGTCTGTGATCCAATAATCAGATTCCAATTCTAATCAATAAATTGAATAATTCTTTCTATCATTATAGCTGAGCTACTCCAACGAGTTTTACTGTGTAAAAGAAGATTAGGCTCTTTCCCAAACTCTAGCTTTACATAATTCTGTAGCAAACTATTTTTACTTGGAGATCTTTTGGATACAACTATAATTTTGCGTACTTTTTAAATCACATCTTTATAATCTGCTGATAAAATTTTATTTACTTCCGTACCCGTAGTAACTTTAATTGCCCAACTCCTCTTCCCTATCACGATCATTTATGTCATCATTATCGACTTGGCTGTGCTTCTGGTATTATTTCATTCTTGGATGAATAAATAACATCTAATATATCCAACTGCAACCCATGAGCGCAGCAAAGTTGCTGGGTAGGGCTAATCAATCTCTCAAATTTTTGCATTAAGCTAACACCGTCAGTCGTTACTGAAACTATGTCAACTTTTAAGTCTAAACCAAATTCTCCCAATTTTTCTTTGACAATTTTTACACATAATTCAGCTGGTAAAATTCCCAATATTCAAAAAACTGGAACAATGTTCCAAAATACTGGTTTTCCATCGATAAATGCATGGAATTAATATAAGTAGCTTTACGACTGACGTCCATTCGAGTTTGTGATTTCTGTTATTCGTGTTTTTTAAATGAAACATTATCAATTAACGATCACTGTTTTCTGCTAATATTTGTCTAATCAATTGCCTTTTCATCTCAGTTGCAAATTTAAAGTAACCATTTCTTTGAAGGAATTGGAGGATTTAGGCAATTAATACCCAGAATTTCCAAACAATTATCGCATATCTTCTGAAGCGACGAAAACTTTAAATGGCAGCCACCATAAATCATACTTTCAAAGAAAGATCACCATCTTTTCACGTATTAAGCAACCAATAACTAACTATGTATACTTCTATATCCTTGACTTCAATGACCCAAATCAAAAAAAAACTATAAACACACAACGTGCTTATGAAGGAATAGTATTTTCCTAAAACGCTAAATAAAAAACGTGCAAGACACCTATGAAAACTAACTCTGATTGGCTTAAAGGGCTGAACTTAATCACGCGCCTTTCACACAACGGCACAAGAGAATTTTTTGTCGTTTTTTTGAGCTTTATTTGCTGTTTATTATACATATATAGTATTTACCTTGTAATGGGGACCCCTTTTGTAGCTTGTTTTTTAATACCGCGAAATTCGCATCCGTGCAATCTTGCCTTTGCGGTACTGAAAATTAGCGCGAAATTTCGCAAAACTGTGGTAGCTGTAGTCCAAAAGTACCTATTTTCACATTTCTTTCTCTCTCAAATAGATGCGATATTTATAGTTTGAGTGTTTTTTTTGTTGGTTTCAGTAACGAGAACACGTAAATCGTGGAGAATGTCGAAGATGTTGGCCGATATAATTACAGCTGTAATGCGTCACAGCGATTCACTTCATAGCATCAACGAGCATTTTAACATTAATATTACCGCATTTTTTTAGAACCATGGTGCTGATATTACTGCTGTCAAGCAGACCCACATTTTATTCACATTGTGCCTTTAAAGGAAAGAAAACACCCTATATCTTGTGAACGCAGGAATATGATCCACAGTGTGCGCGACCATCGTACACTGAATAGAGCAGACAAAAAGTATTTTATCGTCAACTACTATGTTTTATAAAAGTTAAGTTGTCACTTTTACCGTTTTTGGAATAAATATTTTTAAAACGTAGTTATTATGATATTGTGCCTTACTTTATCCACACTCTGTATATAACCCACATTAAGTTGTTTGCTTAAATCAAGGATGAACAAAGACACGGAGTTTATACTTCGTTTAATGCTTTTGTTTTCATGTCAAGAAAGAAAATTGAATCTAAAAATATGCTAAAAGAATCAAACGTTGTTTGCGAGATTTTTATATATACAAAATAAATAAAGTGTTTGACGTCAGTGCGCAGTTCTTATCCGTTTTGCTCATAATATATTTGTAAACATATTTTTCTCTCTGTAAAATTTCCATTAAGAATACTACATCAATTCCCGTCTTTCTTATCCTAGCTTTCTATCTAAAGAAACTCTAAAAGGAAAGCTCCTGAGGTCACATTTCCTGTACATTAAAAGTGGCAGTATATACCTCATAAAAAATGTATAAACTTCACTTCGCTATACCGATCGATGCTTGTGATATATGAAACAGCAATATATAAATAAATAACGCCACTCCATTCCCGTCTAGTCAACCACACATTCGGGTGCGAAATGCTGTGTAGTGCCTAATCGAAAAGTTCGATATCAGCTCCAATTCTACCCGCTCACAATTTATTCATTGTTTATCTGCGAGCTTATAGAAGTTATTTTGACGTAATAAATACAAATAAATTGTGGTGAGATAGTTTTAAAAATGCACTTTATCACTTTCAAAAAAATGAACATCAAACAATTCGATGTTAATAAAAGAATATTTTGACGAGTGACACCACAACAAATTTGTCAAGTATATTCCGCAAAAGCACATATGTTTTTGACACGGGAATGAAATTTTAATTCGCTTCAGAGTAACTTATTGTAGCGTTTGGTGTTAATGGACTGTTAAATTACCAAATTAGCATTAAAAAGCATCAACTCTTATTTTCCAGGCCTATAAATAACGAATTTCGCGATACATAATTTCATTCATTCAAAGATATACAGACCGATTCAAGCCGGTCGCAATGAAAAACCTTATTTTTTTATAATTTGTATCAATATTTAGCTGTATTCGCTGGCGTAAACTTAGCAACTTGGGAGTCTTTAGTAATATTTTGTACTAGGGTCTATCTGCAAAAAAATGTATGAATATACGGTTTTACTGTTAGCCTTCTAATCCTATTCTTCTCAGAAAATGCGAACTATTAGAAGGCCCCAGGTTAGGTAAATCTTCCTCTTCGATTTCACCTGCTGCTGTGTTTCATTTTGTTCCCTCAAAAGAATAGAAATTCAGATTCCTTTGCTAATCCAAGCTTACTCAGATATTCTTTCAGTTTGCAATCGCCTGAAAGCATTCCTATTAATATGCAAATATTGTTCTTACTCAGGCTGATGCATTCTGTAAATCTCTTCTGATTATAAGTTCAAGAGTTTTAGCTTGCCTTATTCGCATGGAGTTTCTTCCAATAATTAGAACCAATTTGCTTTTCAATTTTTCCAGTATTCTACTACTATCTGTCCCCCAAGGTTTCAGCCTCTTTTTTGTAAGATTATCCGTCATTCTGTATTTTCGCCTGGAAGATCGGGTATTTCCCCAAGCTTTCGAAGTACTTGGTTTTGGGCCCATATATTTCCTTTACTTTTCCTAGTGAATGCTACTAAGGTAGTCTTGGTGTCTGTTAATTAATTCCAATCGATTGACATATATTTCTCATAAAGCATCCTCTTGGTCAACTAACCGTCGCAGAAGGCATTCTCACATTTGCCTCTTGCGTATATGACAACCCATCAGCATGCCCTTGACAAGTTGTGCCTAGATCAATCAGCCCAAAGCAATATTTTTGGGTAGCATTCCAATTTTTTTTTCCTTTTTCTACACACCATCAGGGTTTTCTTGTCTTGTTGATTACTTCAAATTCGTGTTTATTCCAAAGAAGTATATTGTCTAAGGGGGTTAGGCCCATTCATTTTTAAAGTTTTGAGATTGGATTTCCTCTTCCTGGTGAATGCTACTAAGGTTATTGATGGCCTTAACATTGAATCCCACCTATTGACACTATATTCTCGTAAAGTTCATTCCTTGTTGTACTACGTCGCAGAAAGTATTCTCAAATTTACCTCATGCGTATATAACAATATCATCAGCAATACCCTTGACAAGACATGCCTAGATCAGTTAGCCTGTATGAGAGTTCAGACCTCGCGTGTTAAGCTTTTTATTTTATCCAATACCAAGTTGGAGAAATTAAAAAACAAACTTTTTTAATACTAATAATGAGTTTAGGAAAATAATAACAAGGTGGTTAGCTTATATATTAGAGATGGTAAATGTCAGTATTTTACAATAACACGTACGAAATGTTCTGCTCTCAGGGCATATCCATTATTTATTAATACCTGTTACTTGCCTTCGAGTCTCGATATGGTTTGTAATTAACATTGATATGGTATGTGTTACTATGCACTTAGTATACCATTTTATGGTAACCAGTGCGCATCTATCTTAATTAGTATCAGTGTCTTACATTACACTTTTGAAAATTTTCACTTTTTGACTATTTTACTGGTCAGGAGAGGTCCACACTGTTCGTGTATTTTGCGAGAACATAGAGTTTAATTTTGACGAACAAGATAGTCAAGTCTATTGCTAAGGGTGTATTTTGTCAACTAACACGTGGAATTATATATACTTTAGTCACATTTTTTGATTAGACTAGAAAATTTACTAGCTGTTTTAACTAAATGATCATCTATTGGAGATTAACACGTGTTTTAACACAAGTCTTTTTACTATCAATCCTATTTCTAGTGCTTAATATTCTCTCTTTAAGGCGTTTTTCATTATAATTACATGAATCCCCTCATTCAAAAGTTTGTTTCAACTAACGTATTAATTTTAAATGATTTTTTGGAACCATTATAAAATAAGTGAAGTTTATGCTATTTATTCAAATCTGAACTAATACGTAATATTGTTTTTCCCAATACATCTAAATGTTGAAATTTTTCATGCCACTGGAATTCACGTTTAATACACCAGATTACACTTTGCAGTCAGTCATTTTTGTTTGGTTGTCTGATTTTTATACGCAGAAACAACTCGAAAACAGATAACGGCATGCAGTGGGGTTATGCAATTACTGATTAGATTAGGTGGGGTTTCTATATTTCATCGAGGGAAAATTCTGATTGGTTGAGTTTGATGCTTAGAAATAGTAATCTATATTGAACAAAAATTCACACCAATTCTAGTATTCTGTTCTTACTAAACAATGTTTCAATTGTTGGCAAGTTTTGTAAAACTCCACTAAAATATTTGACTGCGCAAAATAACCCACACCGTAATATTTTCAACAGTGTAGGTATCTGTTACCAGACGATTGCCAAACAACTAGCGTAGTATTTTACTGCTAAAATATCAGTATGCGTTCGCGTACTCATACTCGTTTCCAAAGACATTTTGGCCATTAGAACAGAAGAAATATGAGATAACAGGTATATATTAATTCGTGTACCTGTTCAATAGCTGTTCAATTTTCATACGTGTTATCAAATACCTGTTATAAGTATTTTATACCTTCTCTATATATATATTATTCGGTCAGAGACCATCATCATATATTATAGTGTCAATAACCAAATACATATGTATATCGAACAATATCAAAAGATTCGTTATAATAAGAAATTAGATTACATATTGCCGCAACGAAATACTATTCCATACTCACTGTTAATCAATATTACGAACCAATTTTGTTTTGAGTGTAAGACTTAAGATAGGGAATGTTTGATTTATAGCATGTAGATCAGCACAAGAAATTGTAAACACTGGTTAAATTGTCAAAGAGACCTCAGATTTCTCGTCGTAATTAGTACCCAATGTTTCTATTGAATAAATAAACATTTCTTATTATTGTCATGTCAGTGTATCAGTGGCGGTTTCTGTATAGGAGCACATGAGCACGTGAACCCCCTAAACAAATCGTCGATTACAAACTAATAAATCCATTACTTATCTTAATATATCGTGAAATATAACGCAGCGAAACGAATAAACGACACGACGTTCCTTTCTATACATATGCATGTACATCGCGAGCAAGCGACCGACGACGGAGCACGTGCGCCGAGTAGGCGGACTCGTTGATTTATCCAATGCTAGCCGCATAAAGGACGTAGCTGTGGTGGGGAGGGATACGGCAGATTCCTATGAACGGTGCACAAATTGAGTGTGCTCTGTCTCGCTTTCGTTGCTTCTCTGGGCCACGTTAACAAATCGATTTGACATCAACGTTATATATCATGTTTTACGGTAACTATTTATATATGTTTTGTTTATGAATGACTTACAGTTCACAGGTCGTAACTACCAAAAACTAATACTGTTTGTTGTGATAGTTTTATAATGAAACCAAGGTGCGTAATTATTTAATTTATTAAATAATATACTGCTGTAGTTTTAATTGAAAAAAAAACAATTATCTGAATAATTTCTTAATTTAATGTATTTTCATTGAAAGTTGTTTTGATATTTTAGGATAACGGTGCATTTCTTTATACTTTAAGTTTTAACAGAATTTTCATAACTACTTATATACAACATTATATATTTTGTTTCGCTATTGCTATATTTTCCGTATGGGACGGATTTGTTTCCAGGGTTTGTTTGTTTCTGTGCTCTCTGCTTCGTACGTGCGAGCGAGAGAGCCAGTGTGATATAGATATCGGGTGCTCACATGTATTACTTTCTTTTGCTTGAATTTAAATTTTTAATATATTATCTATTAATTTGTTGCTGATATTAAGCCAGTGCTCAATGTTTAAGCACACTCGTACAGTTTAGTGAGTAATTAATACAGTCTGATATAAATTTAATTTTATATTTTTAGTTTTAGGTATAGAAGATTTTCAAAGAATGTAGATGATAAAAGTTGATATAATTAACACAATAATCATGGTTGTAATATTTAAATACTTAGTGTTAATTTATAAATATCTTAAATTTAACTTTGTTAAAAAAGGAAATTAGAATAATTTGTTAAAAAAAAAAACTATTTTATTTAAAACACTGATTTTAATTTTGGTTTGAGCTACGTCATCTACAGCAATATGTTTAAACCCGCGCATAAAATTCACAACTTAAACTCGTAAATCTTTAACTGTTCCAAAAACTGTACAATTTCCTCAAAGATACAAATAAATAATTGATTTTTTTTAGAAACAAAAATACATTTGCAACAGCGCAGCCGCAGTTAAAACTACGCCGCATCGTTAAATCCCTCTGCAAAAAGCCGACGAAGCAAAACCACCACTAATGCGCCTTTGTGCAGCCGACAAAAAAAAAGAAAATATATAGTACGTAAAAAAAGTAATGAAATGAAATATACAGTACGTAAAAAAATATAATGAAATGCACACAAAACAAACAAAGTAGTTTTTGTAAGTAAACACTAAACAATATATAAATAAGAACTATGGATACAACAGTTTTACTGTGCAATATTTGAAAGACAATTTAATTCGTTTAGTTATGAACAAAAAATTCAAGTAAAAGTGATGGGCAGACCAAAACCAGACACAAAATTTGACGCTAAACTACAAAGGGCAAAATTTAGAGACTTTACAAGAAATTTAAGTGATAGGACATGTACGATAAAAAATGGAAATTGGATTTAAAAATTCCTGTTCTTGATTTTGTGAACACCCTACGTTACCGACCACGAGCCGCCACTGCAGCGTATCTCAAAGTATTCAGATAAATATATAAAAACTTACAATCTGATAAACACAAAAGTCTCCAAACGTTAGATTATGCAGAATTAAGTGTTCCACGGGCTATTTACGTCTACTTCTAGCCCGTATAGTTTTCTTTCATTTTATCTCCGCACCGAGATATAGAAGAGTTCATTCCGCCCACAGCTAGACGAAACAGACGAAGCACCACCCTCTGACAATATAGACGGCCGTTTATTTTATCGTCGCCATAAACAATGGTCGGAAAAAAATCGCGACCGTCAGCTCCTCTTAAATAATCCGACGGGAAACAATTTTTTTTCGAAATCTCGCGACGCGTCGCAATCGGAATACAAAACCTAACCCTTCCTGTCACATCGGATTCTCATCGTCCACAGGAAGTCGGGCATGACCGTCCGACCGGCGTTGACCCATTTCTTTGGCACGTCGTCCATCAGAGGACCCAACGCCATTAAGGAAGTGTCCTCTTTGCAACCCTGCACTGGCGTCCAACCTTGTTTATTGTTTACAGATCGTTTGTTATGTGAGTGCGTGTAACGGAGATGGGTAGGTTTTTTTCTTTTGCAGTTATTGCTGCTTTCACGGCAACCGAGAAGAGAGAAATGGAGACGGCGATTGAAGCTCTAGTCTAGGATGTTAGTGAACTTTGTCGACGTGGTCGATGCTCCTACTACAATATTTTATAGGTTTTCCGTGCTTAAAACGAAACGTATCACTTCTATTATGTACTCAGACGCACATGACGGTGTTTATATGGTACGGAGACGATATAATGCTATTTATTTTATTAATTTTTGAGCGGGTATATCGATTTTTTAGTTTTAAATTATACAAATGTCTTTTACATATTCCTATTTATTAGTTATAAGTTTAACTATTCCCATATTCCTATTTCTGTCCACCCAAGCCAAACAGTGTTTGACAAAATAATTTGTAAACAAATACATTTTCTTTTATGAAAGCCGTCTGATCTGAAATCTTGACTTTCTGTATTCGATCTCATTTCCTTCATCCATTAAATTATGTTAGCCATTCCAATACCCTTGTACCCTGCCGTAATCTGTACAGGTATCTGGCTGATTCCTGGGGATTGGGAGTACCTACCAGGCGCGTCCCCGAGGTGGTGGATAGGGGAAAGGCCATCTTGTCAGGGTTCGCTCGAGACGAGATGGTTAGTAGCTATAAGTTCGTCCTCTCTGCTTAAAATCGGAGCAGGATGAATGAAGACCGTTGCCGTGAACCATTCCCCCCTCGCCCGAGCTGTCGTGTCGTGGCTAAGAGCTTGCACAGGGTTCTATAACGATGCCAGTTGTTGCTTTCGGCTACCAAAAGCCCAACTGTTAAAACAGGTCCCGAGAGGGATGGGGAGGGGGGGTCTTGGCTTAACTGCACAGACCGAGGAGACAACCTCAACAAAAACCTAAATCCTAAGGTGGCGGACTAGGCTGATGGGATGCGTGGCTGGATAGAAGACCAGTCTAGTACTCCAACCTTGGGCCACCTGGCGCAACCCATTGTATTTAGTCTTACCTCTGCATGTGGGGCTCTGTGGAGGTGGACCTTTTCTTCCCTAGCTACTCGTGGGATCAACCATGGAGGAAAGACGTTTATTAGCGGGACGACCAACGCTAATAGACCAGGAATTGGAGCAGGGCCTCCATAAGAAGCCTTCCACTTCCAAAGTGAGAGTACCTCACAAGGAAGGAACAAAGAGAGGAACACAACGACTGGAGCAGATTGGGGAACAGGATGGCATCCATCCCCTCTCAAATTGCGTAACACTATGCAACTCAAGGACGTTGCACCTGGGAGCACGTGTAATCGAAAGGTAGTCTCCCTTACCTAACCTAGGGCCTTCTGATATTCTACACTTTCTGAAGGGAATAGGATTGGAAGGCCAGCTGTAAAACAGCAAGAACAGGCGACACAATAGATCTTTTAGGTCGCAGTGTACTATCACCCTTACAATACATACATCACATCTGGCTGATTGGCCGAAGTAATCCTTTGAGCTCTTTTTTGATTGACAGAAATTGCCTGTTTTTTACTCCAGAGCCTCAAAAAAAAATACCTAGATACAATGAACTGATAAAATACACACCCCACCAGACAGGGCTGATGGTCTAATGTGGGAATCACCATACTGGCAAGAACAATGAAAATTGAATAACATTAGGAACATCAGTGCCCCTCCGGGTGTATAAACCCAATTTCATCGCTATCACATCTCAAGCTTTACGTACAATCATCCACCAGGTGAAAGGAGTTCAGCTTGCGCGCCACCTAGGCGCCACACGCTAAACTCTCGCCCGCAAGCGACCGTAGCATAAAGCTGGCAACGCAGTCATTAATCTAACTGAACTACCAAGAGGCAAATATGCTGGATCTAAGATGCCCCATTCTTGCCTCCTCCATCATCACCAGGTGGAGAGAAGGAAGGTCTAGTAAGGGTTCTATTGCTGCTGTAGGAGTAGTCTTCATTGGGCCTGTTATTCCTAAACATGCATGTTTAATTATAGCAGTTTGTTGCTGCATCTTTATCATACCTTGAACAAACTGCAGACTTATGTTTTTTAGCATAAAATTTATAATAATTAACCAAGCAACTGGCTGCATGTAAAAAGTCGCTGATAATCATATCGCCCACATCTGTCAGAACTTTATACACGAAAAGAAAGAAGAAATTCTCCCAAAGACTTGTGCAGCGCACTGCTTTATACCACACATATTTTTTAAAGTACTTCTTTACAGATTTGTTTAGAACTTAAATCCTACAATAAATTTATTGAGTCCAAATCATGCACTTTATACAGAAATACTTTACAATTTTTCCATAATAAAATAATGCAATTATCTTCAAGTAATACACATTTTCTTACTTTGATCCCTTTTACTTTATACGACATTTCTTACAACCACATTTATCCTTATTTGTTTTATTACGGTCTATAATTTACACAATCGTAAAGATTTCAGATCGGTTTAACGGTGAAAATGGTCGTAAAAATGGATTAGACGTGATTTAGCACCTGCAAACCACTTATAACCTACCTTTCACAGCACCGTCGCCTTTACCCGAATTTCCTAAGAGGAAATTATCAAGATTGTACCCATAATAAACTTTTCTCGTATCAATGTTAGTACTTGGTAATATAAATTACGCTGTACATTGCATTAGAGAGAGAGATTGATTTATACGTACGACACTTCTTTTATCATTTGCATAATGTATAACTCTGGCGTGCGAACAATACAACAAAGATTAATAAAAAAAAGTGAACAATGTATAAACGTTGAGCTGTCAGGGATTTTATTCTAAGTTTTCAGCACAAAAGTGTGAAATAAATCACTTTTTTTGTCTTTATCTTCGTTAAGCATTGTTCTTTCGAAAATATTGTTAAAGTAAAATATTCCGAACACGAATAAAATTTAACACTCAAAGACAAAGGCTGTCTTTGTCAAGGTTAAATATATATTATTTATTGTATGGGGTATCATGGATTTTTCGTTCAGATAATTACCTATTTTAATGGAATTTATTTCTATTTATTCAACATTGAGTTATAGTCCCATAAAAGTAATCGAAATTTTATTTGAATTTTTTAAATAGAACTTTTCCTTTTTACTCTTTTTTATCCCCGATTATAGTTAGTTCTAAAACCATTTTTTTTCTGTTATCCTCATCGCCCTCGAACATTTATTAAATAATCCCCTTCATTCCCGATGTTGCTAAATAATGTATCTACTTGACTGGTGATTTATCAACAGTGCTGACATTTTTTTTAGCAATAAATTTACTACATTTCACTGCAACTTAATTGATGCTTTTAACGTGGCGTTTCCCCTATAACACATTAGAGGTGACAGGATTAAAAAATCTTGGTTTACGCAGCACTTAAGTAATATGGGCGATACTTTGCAAGTTTTATGCGAAATGTACAGACGCTATCGGACTGAGCATTTAAAGTCCTTGACGAAAATTTACAGATTAAAATATAATTATGAGAGTAAAAAGGCTAAAATTAATGCTAATGACAAATTCCTCCAAAAGAATTAGAGCATTGTGATCTGTCAAAAACTAGTATAGTGGTATCTCCAGCCTAAGAGTGGATGTTCGCTTACTAAGCACTTGAATCATCACTTTCAATGTGTAGCGTCTAATATATTGTCACAATTACCCGCATCTGGATCGCTGCTAATGACAACTGGTTCACGGACGGATCCAAATCCAGCCAAGGCACAGGAGCCCAGTGCTGGCCCAGTCCTAATCAAAGGATATCTATAAGCCTGAGGAAACATACAACGGTCTTCGAGGCAGAGGTATCCGCCCTTGCAGCCTGAGCAGAAATGATTGCAAAAGGGGGCTACATGAGGAGGAAAATTAATATAATGACTGACAGCCAGGCTGTCATTAAGGCAGTCTCGAACCCAGTAACTACTTCAAAACTAGTTAGAGACTGCAAACTATCCCTCAACACACTGGCACGAGACAACACGGTGTCTCTGATTTGGGTGCCAGGACATGAGGATATAAAGGGCAACGTAATAGCCGATGAACTAGCCAAGGAGGGCTCTAAGAGACATTTCATCGGTCCAGAGCCCGTATGTGGGATCACTAAGGACTCCGCAAGAAAGGAGATCTGGACCTGGTTAGATAAAGAAAGTACAAAGAAATGGAGGTCGACTGAAAGTCAACTCCATACCAAAACGCTGATAGGGGATGGGATGGTCGTTTCTCTGATAACCTACTCAGGCGCAGTAAGAAAGAAGTTAAGACCATTACCTGTTTGGTAACTGGACACTGCCCCCTGAAAAAGCATCTATGCACACAGGCTGAGTTAAGCGAACCGTGGTGTAGAAGATGCGAACTACAGGAGGAAGACGTTTACATGTAATGCACTTGCAGGTTTAGGCAGAAGTACTTCGGAGAGATCTATTGGAGCCCTCGAAGGTCCTCAAGTTTCCACTGGCAAGATACTGGGCTTTATAGAGAACACCAAGCTGCTCGAGTGGAGAATAAAAGGATCAATAGGCGATGGTACGGAGCACCTTGCTCAAGTGCCCGGACATCAAGTGCCCACCCTAACTTGAATGAATGAATGAATGAATACCCGCATCTGGTCAAAAAAGGACATCTTTGATGTGCCAGACGACACCAACCGATTTACTCTAAGACAAGTGTATTATAACGATATAATGATGTACGGGATGTTAATGAGTCATTGCAGCCTTCCAATACCAAAGATGTTTATGGACTAAGAAAACGAAATAATTATACCACTTTCAAAGTTAATAAATCTAAGTTTTCACTCTGATATTTTTCCAGATGAATCAAGCTACAGTAATTCCTTTATATAAAAATGGTGATATGGAAGATGCATATAGCTATAGACCAATCTCTTCCGGTTATATCTAAAATCTTTGAAAAAAATAAAAAATAAAATAGTTGCTTTCTCTGAAACAAATTCATTATTTAGTATCGATCAGCTCGGTTTTCGTGGGGAAAAATAGAGTTCATACATTTTACATTACACTGCTTCGAGTCTGACCTTTATTGCATCGCAAAGTTTTGTGATGTTAGCAAATCTTTTGATTACGTTGATAGCGATATATTGCTCAATAAATTGAAATCATCATAATTTTGACCAGCTTTCTTTAAATTATTTTGAGTCATATCTGAGTCTAGCGACATTACGTCATCTGAACTTTTCGTTCAGTTTGGTGTCCCACAGGAGTCTATATTGGGACCTGTACTACTTTAATATACATTAGCGACTTTTCGCAGGACATATTAGTAGATAAAAGTAGACTATTTGCAGATGATACCACCATAATAGTTAAGTCTGAGAACTGTAATGATGCCTCAGTTAAATCATGTTCAGCTTGTAGTCCGTGTGGTTTGCATCGAATCAATTGTCCCTAAATGAGAGAAAGATGCTGTTGTGCAAATCCTGTTCTCTAAACCGTCAAACACATGGATTTTTTACTTGATCCCAAATTAGAATGGGAACATCTTGTGAATTATATATACGACAAGTAAACTTACAAGATTACGTATCTTTTGAGAAGTCTCTCCTCTGCAGTATCTAAAAACGTTATAAAGTCTGCCTATTTTTCGTTATTTCACTCGGTGATGTATGGGTTATTGCTGTGGGGACATAGTTATTCATGGCGCAGGTTATTTAGTTTGCAGAGAATGGCAGTTCAAAAACCTGCAATTTTTTGGCTTACTTTATTTCGATTTAGATCCAATTGTAGTGTGTACAAATTAAATTCTTTCGTGTTACTTCACTGTTGAAAATTTTAACACTTTTTTGACTAATTTAATGTCAGGAGAGGTCCACACTCTTTTCGTGTTATTTTGTCGAGAACTATAGAAGTTTAAATTTGACGAGCAAAGATAGTCAAGTATTGGTCTATTGCTAAGGGGTTATTTTGTCCAACTGAACGACGTGAATTATATAATACTTCTAGTCACATTTTATTTGATCTAGACTAGACAAATTTACTAGCTGTTTAACTAAATGAATGCGATCTATTGGGTGTTTTAACACCATTTTCTAAACACAACGTCTTTTTAATATGCAACTCCTATTTCTTAGTGCTATAATATTCTCTTTTAAGACGTTTTCTCAATTATAAATATGCAAAACCACTCATTCACAAGTTTTGGTTTCAACTAAACGTACCAATTTTAAAATGATTTTTTGAGAACCATTATAAATTAAGTGAATGTTTTTGCTATTTGATTCAAGTCTAAACTAATTGCGTAAATAGTGTTCCCAATACATCTTTAAGATGTTGAAATTTTTATGCCCACTGGAATTAACGTTTAATAACACGAGGTTACACTTTGCAAGTCAGTCACATTTGTGGTTTGTTTGGATATGTTATAGGAGAATCAAACACGAAAACAGATATACGTGCAATGCAGGTGGTGCGTATAATGCAATACTGTATTAGAATAGGTGGGGTTTCTATATTTCTATCTGAGGGAAAAATTCTGATTGGTTGACGCTTCTGAATGTCTAGAAAAAATAGTCAATCCTCATATCTGAACAAAGAATTCACACGAAATTCTACTAATTCTGTTCTATTAAATACGCTAGTCAACTTGTCTGGCAAGTTTGGGAAAATCAACACTAAAATTTTTGACTAGCGCAAAATTAACGCCAACACCGTAATATTTTCAACAGTGTTGCACTAATTAGCTATATTTTGTAAAGATATGTACTTTTCAATAAAAAATCATTATTAGGTTTATTATATTTAATATTATTTGTCATATTTAAGATACCTGCTGTAAAGTACGTTAACATAAACTACTGCAGTAGGGGATAAAATAGAATTATATGCTATCTAAACGTCCATATAAGTCAAACTTTACAAATGCTATCTGTGATACCACTGACGCGTGCCACAGCTTAGACAATTGATTAATATCATGGCATTGCACAGACTGATTACCGATCATTTATAAGGTCATATAAGTCCTGTGACATCGACTAATATGGGTGTGTTGTAACATGTGCGGTGTTAGATAAGTACTAATTCACTACTCCGACAATCGTTTAAATTTAGATTCACCCTCGCATTTAGAAATTATACTGTACTCCAAATGCCTTTTGTTACGCATAACCAAATGGTTACCTAATAAAGATTAATGTAGTGACAGTAAATTTTACTGATGTCAATAAACCTAACAGACACTTATCATTTGTGACTATTACAATTACTTAAGTGGTCTTTTAGTGGTACTAATGGTTTTTAGAAATTGAATAATTAAATAATTATATCACAAAAATACCTAATTATGATTATTCACAGATTTATTCCCTCTATAATACTCGTCTAATATTTTCAATTGTTTGTTGATTTTATTAAATCGTTCTAAACGGTAGAAAACATGTTAAACATATTTTACTACAGATATTGCAACAAAGATGGCGCTTCTATCATTTCACTACTATTAATGAATATTCGCATTGTATCTATGTATAATTTGTGCTTGTTAAAATATAAAATATGGTAAAAATATCAATATAGATAATAATTCGCCTTCTCTAAATGCTACGCTCTTCTCCCTCGCATTTTCCATACCAGTATGAAACATTGGGAAAGGTTAGAAGATCTCATTAGCCGTAATGTCTATATCTAAACTTAAACTACTACCGTTATTTTTATGTATATTCATATTGATCCAGAGCTATTTATACCAACACATATGTGCAAGCTCCGATAAATTAGAGTTTATTACTTGATGTTCCTCTTAAATCAACACATTGCTGTATAATGACCACAGATAAAACACAGGTAATAAGTAAAACGAAAATGTCCCCACTAATAAAACTAATAATGTTTATAAAATTTATTATGTATGAATGTTAGTTCGTTAATAACAAATAACAAGTTCAAATAAGTTGTTCTAGGAAGATCGAAAAATGTTTTGTTTTTACAGCTAGTCAATAACGGAACTCTTAGGTAGACTTCCGCAGCACGCAGCAGACAACAACAGCACTTGCGGCAACAACAGAAAACAATGTATTGTCGTCTATTGCTGCTGCAATTGATGTTTCCATGCGCTGCGTGTTGCGGAAGGCTACCTTTATAGCATCTTAACTGGAGTTAGCACCACTTGTGATGTTAAAACACTGAGAGAAGGAAATATTCCAGCAAATATTTCATCGATTCTTTGCATTTTGTAAAAATTTAATGGTTAGATTATGTCAAGGAAAACGTGAAAATGATAGAAAAACATCAATAAGATTTTACGCATTCATTGAAGAGGTGTCCGTTCGAAGAGGTTTCACTGTATATTTTCGTTATAGATTTATATTTTAATTTTCTCTGACTTAATTAAACTTTACGATATTATTAATATCGTTAGCATCCTTGAATATCGTCCACATCTAAGAGAAAGCATTAATCCATCAAAGTAGCAGCAATAATTAATTCTTGAGAGCCACCGCGCGAAGGCGATTTACTTTTTAATTAACCCACAAGCAACACGGGTAATAAACGTTTACAACTCCCTACGGTGCTAGCTTTGGCAATTTCAATTGCAGACTCGGTTTTAATTGCCAAGAGAGGACAAATCACGCCGAGCCATTGCGACCAACAAACAAAACTGAATTGTCCTTTTTTTTCGCAGTGTGTCGTCAGTTTGTTCCGTTTTCTTTTAGTTCCTTTTTTTGCCTCCTTCTTACTTCGTTCCGGCAATAAAAGTTATTAGGTGGAAAGTGCGTTGTTCCAAAACAGTTTCCTTGACATAAAATTTAATAACGTTCGGGGTTTCGTACAAGAGCTTCATTCGGAAGGTTACCGAGAAAAGATCCAACAAATGGCGTCGTGCAATACGCACAACTGCTACTTAACACCCTCTTTTACATTCGGAAAATCTTTGCTTGAATGTCAACAAATCCTATTGTTTTTTATTCAGCTTCTCTTTTCTGTGACTCTCTCTTTCTGGCTATTTGCTTTATAAATTCAATACTGATATACAGGATGTTTCCTAACCTCTCTAACAGAATAAGTAAGAATATTCCAACACAAAATTTTAAGACGAAAATGACGTATAATTTTTTTTCGAATGTCGCGCCATTTACGAGATACGAGGTGTCAATTTTTTATTTATTTTTTTTTCATTTTATTAATTAATGCCAAACGATATTCTAATGGTATTTGTTAAACATAATAAGGGGTTAGAACACTTTACTTTGGGTCAATTTTAAACTTTGCAATTAATTAGTTCATTGGCAGAGATTTGGGTAGAGTACCTTGATTTTGCAAAAAAAAAGGACATAGGACAAAGGTTCATTAGGACAACGTTAGAAGTAGTAACTTTTCGTAATGCCTCAGTTTGCCAATCAAGAAATGGCTGAAATTTATTTCAAGCACGGTAAAAAAAAAACTTGGAAAACAATTCAAAAGAATATATATTTGACAAATGTTAAATAAGAGGGAAATAAATGTCACGAAAAAAATAAATGTGGTTGCCATAGAACGTTACAAAGCCTACTCATACCATTTAAAGCAACAAAATGATAAAAACACGGAAATAACTCTGTATTCCTACTCTAATAAGTATAATAAATAATAATTAATTGGATAAAACAAAATTGACAGGAAGTGCAGGTTACTTACTTGTAATTTTCCGTTTTGTTTTCCGTTGGCTTAGAGTTTTTTAATGATAACTATAACAGTACCTACCTGTTACGTAATAATTAGTGCGACATGAGCAATTAAAACAAGTGTTTACACTAAAATCGTCACAGGTACGAGAAAAATGCAATAGGCGAAATTTCCTTAAAATTAATTTTTACATCATATGCGATAAGAATTTTGATTATTTAACAGGTCCGTATTACCGATTTTTGGAAAAACTGAGGTACCCTTTACCCAGATCTCCGTTAATGAACTAATTAGTAATTAGTAAAGTTCAAGATTGACCCAAAGTACTCCTTATTATGTTTAACAAACATCATTAGAACATCTTTTGGCCTTAATTAATAAAATGGATAAGGTTATTTCCTGCGATTCCTCTCGTCCCATGCTAGAATCGTGATATCGGATAGAAGCGACGGGATTTTTGTAAGGACGCAGCGTTATCTGCAGGCTATGTAGATGCATGGATCGGTATTTAAAACAATTCGTTTAATAACATTTGTATTCATAGAGTCAAAGCCGATAAACCTACAGGGATTTGCTATCATTCCTTTTCGATTCAATGGAGCTAAGTTGGGATCGTAAAAAATCTAGATTCAGGTTATTTTGGAAAAAGAACAGAATAAGAGCATAACCTAAAAGTGAATTACATGAAATATAATTATGATCAAATTGTGTGCATTGATAGGAAAGATCCCTTCAGAACTTTGTTAAATTGATGATTGACCTTTTATTGTTTATTGTGATCTTCTATGTCCTAGAAATTTTTAACTTTGGATTTCTTAATTAGACTTAATTAATAAAATGGAAAAATAAAAAAAAAATAACGCTGTATCTCGAAAACGAAGCGACATTCGAGAAAGTTTTACATCACATTTTTGTCTTAAAATCCGGTGAGGAATATGCTCATTTATTTTGCCAGAGAGATTAGGAAACACCCTGATGTATATAAAATCCACAGACCTTTTTATTTAAAAATAAAACTTTTGTAAAGTTGTAATCTGCCTATTCAGACAATCGTTCAGTCGAGCCAATTATTAAATTTCAAATTAAACACCTTACATCAGATATATTAAACAACTGCACTGAAGTAGTACAAATAACCTTGTTTATGTGTTTAGATTTTGACCCAAGAAGTACTTCGACTCAAAACATTCACATATGGAACACCTGATCTCTATTCGTCCAAAATGATACTCTCTGTTTTCATAACTACCTTATCTCTTTTACAGTTTGAAGAACACTAAATCAAAGCAGCCATATACGTTAGTAACGCGTTAAATTTCTTTCCAGATCTACTTCACCCTAAATTCAGCTATGGCATCAACTTTCCTCCATCAAGATCTACTAGTTTTAAGTAACAATACGGACATGAAACCACCAGCTAGTTTTATAGATCCAGAGACCACATCCGTGAGTAAGTTCATAAAGTTTGCCATCCCAGTTGTGGATATGTATTTGTTCAATGGCTATCAATTTGTTTTCCAGCATCCATGACATTCAGTGCGATAATGCTGAGTTTCTCGTCGTTAGGTATAGTCACCTCTATATTACTATTGTACGGAATATACAGAGTAAGTTTAAAGAAATCTTTTTTTCTACATTTCGTCCTTTTTTCTGATATGAAAAGTAAGAAATTGTATATTGGTTTCAGGACCAAAGACTTTTGCTCATCCCCTGGGTTATTACACTTGCAGGATTCGTCACAGTTGATATCGTACACTGTGCCTACATCTTTTTAACACATGCGGTAAGTTCTTTTTTTGAAAAAACGTCAAAAACAATATAATAGAAATTAATGTCAATATTTTTTCCAAGCACAAACATTTTAATGCATGCAGCTTCCAGTTCTCGTTATTAAACTGATCCAAATCTTGTAATGCCAACGTTATCTAATAACAATAAATAAAACAACAATTGACGGAGTTAGAATAAGAAAGATATGGTGCATTTTTTATAATAAGTGCTTGTTTTTTTACATTAATAAAGAATTACTAGGATAGTTGTAAAGTTGTGTTTAGTGTAAGATTTTATTTTTTTTTTAAAACAAGCACTTATTACAAAAAAAATGCACTTGTACCTTTTATTATTATATTATTCTAATCCCTTTTTGATTTGTTGGACCGTTTTCACTCGCCTTTTTATTATAGTATAGCTTCAGGAGGCTGGTTTTATTATATATATTTAATTTCATTTATTTTATATTTTTTATATACAAATATTCTTCTATATTTAAAAGTCACTATAAGGAACAATATGAATATGTTTTCTAATGAATTGACAATGCTATTGTAATGTTGCAGATGAAAGTCAGCCCGCCAACTGCGATCCTCTTCACAATAGATCTCTTTTTAAATACTTTAAATGTAAGCATCAGATTATTTTATGAGTGGTGCTCAAACTATGACCGTTTTTTTTCATTAGTTGAAAATTTAATTTTTTTATAGGTGGCTTAATAATTAAGAAATGTGATTGCAAATAGATCCCTTTTAATTAAATAAAAAGTAATAGCAGTCCACAATATCCAATCAATTTTTAATTTTCAAATTTTCAATCAGTGTGCTTTTTGGAACTAGGGCCCGAATCCAAATGAAATAGAAATTCTGATCCGATATCGATCTAACTTTTAGAAAATTTCGAATTTTCGGCAAAAATTTACCATAAAACAGAAACGATTTTTTTCGCCATATTCCAAAACAATCTTCATAGGCCCCCTTTTATTGGCAAAAAAAAACTACGAACAACATTAAACCTTTAGAAACGAAAGAATGTTCATAGTTTAAGAGTCATTCTTACGTAAAATTATATATATAGGTGTCCCACCAAACTGCGCCAATAGATCTTTTAAACTACTGTGATCTATTTAGGGAGAATACTTTCAACTTTATAGCACTTTCGGCATACAGAATGTTGATATCAGCTTTCATATTTTAAATGGAATGGAGCAATCTTGATCGGTCTAATAAATTTACCGAATCATTTGCTACTTTTATATAAGGGTTCTCCATCCCTAAAATCAACCGTTTTTGAGATATTTTCAATTTTGTAGAATTTTTGGCATTTGCACCCTTTCAATAAAATTCTCATGAGGTATCATGTATTTAATGGTTCTACTAATATCAATGTAAGTACAAAGACGTAAGTATAAGGTGTTATAGTAATAATCGCTGAATTTAATACAGGATGTTCAAAAACACATCTCCAATGTGGATACCTTTAAACTAACAAAAACTTTTTTTTCAAATGAAATATTTTTACTACAGCATTGAATACAGTGTAAAATTCTACATCGATTGATAATAGGGTTTCGTGTACCTATTCGTGATAGTTTTTGAAATATTAACATTTCTTGCATAAAGTTGCTAGAATATGGTTAAATTTGAAGTTTTAAGCAATGAGTTTTTTTTCCTACAAAACACTTTGTATGTTATTTGCTTAAGCTATCCACGTATTTATGTTTCAAGTATCTAATGTTAGTGATGGATTGCTACGAAGCAAACTGCTATTTTGTAGCAGTTTTCTGATATTAGACAAGTGCGAATGATGTAAAACATACATATGTGTTCGTAGCAGTGTAGCCGTAGCAGTAAATCAGTATATAAAATGTGTTCGGTATTCCCGCTAAAAATTTGAATTAGCATACCGTTACGTCAGTTAGACAATAGTACCAACTACAACACCGTTAACCATGTTACCGTATCACCTTTACGCACGCATGTACTCGCATTTAGTCCTGTCAAAAACATAATTTAATAATTGTATACAATCCACTCATTCAAACAAAAAATTATCGGTCAATAATTATCACAACAAAATGTTTCTAAATAAGTTGTATTATGTAAAGTTTGTAAAGGGAGTGTCGTGTGTCGGTTTGGATCGGAGCCGCGCCCCCGAGAGTACAAATTTTGTCATAGAAGGATATTTAAGATCGTCTTGATTTGGGAGATGTGTGATGCAGAAGGGATTAATTTCATGATCAAATTAATTATTTTTTCAAAACACTGGTGAGAAATGGAGGTAATAATAATAATTTGAGTGAGTAATTTTTTTGATAATTTATTAATTTGGAGCATTTTGTAGTTGTAATTTCAATAAATAGGTACATATAGATATTAAGTGAATAGCGGTAACAATAATAAACTATAAGCTGTGTGCAAGGTTGTAGAAACAGTTTATCTCTTTAACGTATATCGCTATTTAAGGAAACTGTTACAAAAACTGGCAGTTTTTTTAAACAGGCCAACCAAAAGTAGCAGAGGCAGGTCGTAGCTGCTAACATAAAGAAGCAGTAATACCTACATCACTATCTAATGTTACTGGTTTCTTACTTATAGTAAATGTCTTCTAATTGTATATAGAGAACATACATTAATTATTAAATATTAGTAAGCCACGAGACGCGATAACAAACAAGTTATATCTTTTGTAGTAAGTTCTAATATTGTCAACTCCTACACGCATTTTCTTCTAATAATAAGAAAAACATTGTAAATGAAACAAATAAGAAAAATATTGAAAGTTACATACCCAAATAATATTTAGGTTTATTCTACATTCATGGAGAATGTAACAATGATAATAGCTAACAGGTTGATTATTTAACATTAGATACCTACACTTACTTGCTACGAACAAAAACCCTGAAAAAATAAAATAAATTAAGGAAGATATCCTAAATATAGCCATAATATTTCAAATATTGTTCGCTTACAAGACCAGGTATTTTTTTCTGTTGTTGTGGGGGCCGTTTGACATGGAGTCTCTGAAAGAACTACAGCCTCTTGCCTTTTGTATTATACTAGGTATTTAGCGATACAGACAGATGACATAAATAAATAAAACTGTTTAAAGTCTTCGAAAATGTCCAATAAAAATCTCCTTTTCAGAATACATTAATAGTTTCTTAGCTTTTTTCTAACTTGCCTTATTTTCGATGTATTTAATAATCAGGTGAAAATATTAAGATTGTAATTAGGTGTCGCATAATAATTATGGTTTGTTAATATTTTATAGGCAACGTGAATCCATTACAATTACATAAAATTTGCTAACAATTGTAAGGCTTCCAACTGCAGTAAATATCTCAGGTATGGAAACCAAAAAATGCAAAAAAAGATAACGCGTCATTCTAAAAACAATACACCGAATGTTTTTTAGGAAAAATATATTTTATTTGCTCTAAACTTAGAAATTATAGTCATATTTAGACAAGAAATGTTGATACTTCAAAAACTATCCAGAATAGGTATATCACAACCTAGTATCGATCGACGTAGAATTTTACGCTGCATTCAATGCTGCAACAAAAAATATCATGTTCCATTTGAAAGAAAAAAGTTTTATTAGCTTAAAGATATTCATATTGGAGATACGTTTTTGAACACCTTGTATGTGATTCAGTGATTATTGCTATAACTTACGTCCTTGTACTCAAATCAACATTGGTAGAACCACTAAATATCTGATATCTCATGATATATTTAATTTTATTCGAAGGAGTGCAAACGCTAAAAATTCAACAGAAATGAAAATATCTCAAAAACGGTTGAGTTTAGGGATAGGAAACCCCCATACAAATTAGTTCCAAATGACTCGGTAAATTCATTAGACAGATAAAAATTAGACCAATCCATTTAAAATAAGAAACAACATCCTGTATACCGAAAGTGCTATAAAGTTGAAAATATTTTCCTTAAATAGATCACAGTGGGGCATGATTACACTGCAAGTTTCTAAATCTAATTCCTGCTAGTTATAAAAAAAATCTAATTATCTATATTATTCTTTCAGATATATGCCTTATTGTGTGTGATATCACAATATCAGGAATTGAAATGTGGTCGAGGTAGGGCAGAAGATGACCAAAACGATAGGGTAAGCTATAAAACACATTATCTATTTCGCTTAAGTATGACAATTGGGTTCAAATAATAGTTTTTACTTTATATCTTTCAACTACTCTAAAGCAGATATACTTTGAAATCCATTCAAGTTTTAATTATCTCACCACAGATCCCAAACATTCATTATTCGACGCAACCTACTGCTACCAGTTACCTGAGCACAACCAGAAAACCTTTGGCATATACAGAAGCGAAACCCACACCGACGCAGAGTCCAACAGCCACTGGACCGCAATCTTTGGCCGCGGAAGAGCCATCGCCGAACATAATGAATCGAGGTCCAAGGAAGTCGGTCAAATTCCCGGACAGTCCTACGGCAAACGGCAGACAACTCCTGGACCCGTGGTCAATGGACATGACCATGCTATTAGCTAGAAACAGTATCAGTGAAAATTGAGATTCAACCGGGCCGGGTACGGCCAGGATTTGTCTCAAGTTATTCCGCATTGATTTCAAACGATATGTACAGAACTGACGTGGGAACATTTTGAAAATTATTTACCGACAATGTACTTTAGATTATAATTGATGAGGTGATAAGTGCAGTTTTTAAGGGAGGAAACAAATGAGCCCAGGTTTCCTCCTGTGAAGAAGCATTATCAATTCGTGAAACACCAAAAAATTGTACATAAATGAAACTCCTGCTTCTATAAAAGCTGTGCTTATTACACAAAATTTATTAAAATAACGTACTACACTTGTAAAGTTTCTAATATTTGATGTTTAAGTATATGTTTTAAATGTTTTTTCCTCAAAAATAAATAAAAGTTTGTATATTGCACTTTGTAAATAAAATATTTATGTATTATATTATATGTTATAAACGTTGAGATGTTTCGAAATTTGTAAATCAGACTGAATTTTATAACATGTACATGAAAAATAATATATTTGTTGTAAATTGTAAAATGAAAAAAACAATATTGGCAATATGTACTTACCTATTACATATATTGTTCGAATAAACATTCAAAATCTACTCCATTTATTTAGAATACCAATAATTACAAAAAAAAAAAAAAAAAAATAGTAAATATTGTTAAATAATTTATATTTTAAAAGAATTTTACAAAAATACTCCTAAAAATATTGTAGTTATAATAAAATAAGAATAGCGTCAATAATAATTTTAAAATTGGAGTTGCGGTAGTAAATTTATCATTGTAAGATTTGTCTATTTTTCTAATGATAGGTTTTGGCGCAAAAAATTCTTGATTTTTCTTAAGTTGTATCTTTTTCCTCAAAGATAATCTTCGTTGCTCTTCCGTCATCTATAACATTATAAATGATAATTCTATCAGTATTTTCGTCAACAGATTTTTAATAGCATTCACACTAGTATTCTCTACGAATATTTTTCTTATTTTACTTTTAAGTCAAGCCCTCAGAAAATGTATCACACATGGATCTTTGAATTTTTTAATTCCCGCCACTGACTGTAAACACTCTAAAACTCTAAAGGGAAAGCAAGTAGGTGAATTAAAGGTGGATAATTAATCGCTGACATCTAGCGGCAAGATATTAAAACTTAAATTAAATTTTCCCCAAATTATTCATAACTTTTATGAATCAAGTTCCCAGCAATTTTATATTAATTACCGGGAATATTAACTTTGTGCTTTCTTCAATGACTTTGGCAAACAGATACTTTTTGTCAAAATTTTACTTACAGATCCTTCAAAACCATGTCCATACCAAGTTGCTTTGATGGGCCAAATCTTGTCTGCAAACATACACCTTTTTTATTTAAGCTGTAAAGTATAGGTTTCAGAAACTTACTACCACTTTTCATTGTTTGGGGAATATTTGACAGATTAGAATTGAAACATTAAGAATAAGGGGAGTGATCGTTGATCAGGTTCCACATGAAAGAAACTATATTACATAAAGGAAGCACAATAAATTATCATTTTCAATAGGGCATATTTTATATTTACTTACGTCGTCTGTTTTCTTTAATAACACGTCGAAGTATTGGAATTTAGAAAAGTTCAGAGTTAATTGCAGCAATTATAAAAAATACGCGGTTGTCAAATATGACAGGATTGTAAAAATCAGAAATTAATATGTGAAGTAAGGGACAATCTCAAATGACGCAAATAGTTAGTGTGTTTTGGGAAATTCTTATTTGTGTTTGACGTGTCGTGTAATTAAAATTAACTCATATTTAGTAATAAACCACTTGAGGCATTAAATGACTACAGGAAATAAAGTTGATTATTAACCGAAAAAGTCGAATACAATGACTATTCGGTGACGCATTTTAAAAAGGCAAGTAATTAAACTGTTATAATATAAGGTAGTAGATACAGTAAAAAGATAAGACCATCCAAGGGATATAACAACAAAGATTAAGAGGTTTTATCAAGGAACATCTCAACAAGTAAGGGACACTCCAGCGTCGGACTTTGATCTCCGGAGGAGAAATTTGTGACTTCAGTCGGCTAATTGACTATTGTTATGCTAAAAGTGCTAAAACTACTTCGCTTCCTCGCACATTCTAATTTACTTGCTGTCAGGTTGACATGTTCCTCATCAGCTGTTAAAAATCGCTTGTGAATGCGCGTGATAACCCCAAACAAATGACTGTTTTGTCAAAAGAAGAACTCAAAAAAGATGGCGGTTATGCGATAACAAAATTTGCCTAGTGTCCGTTCTTGGTTATATGTTCCTTGATTTTATCGCCTGAAAAATGTAAACTGGTGATACTTCATTATTTTAGTATCAGATGGCAGAGCTTTCTTCTTTGGTTTACATCGCAGGTGAGTATGGTAGATTCAAAGCATCCAAAGTTCACACCAGTCATAATAAATGTTTTTCGTTTCATCAAGTTCTAATATCATTATCAATGGTTCCAATTCCAATAAACAGAAATATTTCAAACAGTTGTACGTATTTTAAGATTTCTTTGTATTAAATTGTAGAAAACAGTACACCAAATAAGTTGGCCCGCTGGTTTTTTAAATATTTACTATATTAATGAAAATTATTGAAAGAAAACTTATCACAATAACACCAACAGACAAACTAATACCAATGCTAATACCTTCACATTTGAAATTCTTTTGATTTTCTTTTCGTTTTCACAATGACTTCCAAACTTAAAAGTTACCATTCAATCATAGACATCACTAAATGTAGGAATATGCATACGCAGTGATATCTCAGCTTTAAGAAAAGAATAATTTTAATTTAATATTTACGGAAAGAAAGAACTCCTTTCAAGAAAAATGCGTTTTGCCAGGTTGGCTTTGTGCTATAGTTAGGCTTTTCAAATAAATAAAACCTAATATATACCGTCCTAAAAAGAAAGAAATCCGATTTTATTGTCTTGTGTAATAAATAATATTTGTTTTGTTGGTCATGCAATTACTCACAAAGCGACACCAATTATTAATTTTACTATTTAATTTCTCAATTTAGAATTGTTTCACTGCAGCCCAAACATACCTTTAGATATCCTTTATAATTATGCATATGATTATTATATTTGAAGGTGTTTTTGGATCACTCAGAAGCAAAGAAGAAACAAAGCAAATATTTTCCTGTAAAATATGCTGTTTTACAATTATTTAAAATAGAGTCATGTCAAATGCAGGAAAATAAAACAAGATTTAATTACAAATCATTATATTGAATCAATCAGAAGGAAAACCCCAAACTTTTAAACTTCCCGCATCCCTTTTTCTATCATAAGTATCTTTATCATCACAAGCATATGCCAAGAGATACTGCGAAGGATGCCAAGCTACTGTAAATGTCGCAGCATCCACTGAGATATCTGCGATTTTATCACCAGTTTCCGTAAAACCAATATCAATTATTAGATCTTCTGATGCAGAAGCTAGAAGTTGGCCATCGTGACTGAAAGATATCGTCCGCACAGGCCAGTCCATCCTAAAAATGAGCAAAGAAAGATAGAGTTGAAGCAAAATTCCCTATAGAGTAACCCACCTTGTGAATACTTTCTTGCATGCGAGTTCATCAACATCCCATAAGGAAACCAAAGCATCGGCACTACCTGTTGCAAAATATTTTCCCGTCGGGTCAAATTCAATACAGATGCATGTGCCAGGATGTGCATTTAAAATATGTTGTAACTCTAAATCTGGATAACTGAGTTATAACATTATTAATAAAATCAAAAGCATTTCGACTATAATTTAATCACCTTAAAATATGTATGCATCCTTGTCCATTTGTTAAAAAAAAAATCACTAGTATTGTTCCAAGATATTTCATTCACTTCAAAATTATACTGCTCCTCAGATTTAATTTTATGTGTTCTGGCATCAATAAATGTGACTAGATCTTCCTTGTTTCCAACAGCGATCGTCTCACCGTTTGGCGCCCATGTTATATTAATATTCTCCCCTTTTGTCGGTATCGTAGCAACACACTTTTGTATACGAGAATCCCATATTCGGACTGACTTATCACCACTGGCAGTACTCAACAGGTCGGAATGTGTTTGATGCCAACACAACTGATCTACCGATCCACCATGGCCTTTAAACGTAATTTCTTTGTTCTACAAATTAAATACAGCTTCGTAAACGTAAAACTAGTATAATATGATGAAATTACAAGCCTATCGCGATCCAATGTGTAAATACAAACTGATTTATCGAACGATCCCGACGCCAATCTTCTACCGTCGCAGCTCCATCCGACTGAATGAACTTTTGACGAATGGCCGGAATATTCTTTAAATTTATTGTGGGACTTGAAATAGTTTTGAAATTCTTCGATTTTTTCCGCATACATGTTTGTAAACAACCTGACCAAGTTGATTAGTGAGGTTAAGTTCAATTTGAATATTTATGTCGGTAATAAAGATTTCTGTTTTAAATCGTATAATAACTGGTTGTCTGGGACGTGTGTTGTAGAATTTGAATTTTAAATCATTTAATTCAAAGTAATGGTAGAGAATGTAAACTCATTTCTTCTCTATGGTGATAACTTGGAATATATCTTATTTAAAGTAAGGACTTTGGTATCCATTGGCACGTATTTATAAAACAATTCTATCCACAGAATGCAATAAACTTTGCAGAAAATGGCGGAAAAATCTGGTTCATATCTCCAGAAGCGTTTACAGAACTACCTTCAGGTATCACAATAATCGATAAGAATGTGTTGAAAAATATAACCTTTCTGTGAGTAATCAAAATAATATAATATTAATATTTATTGTTCATAAATTTGGCAGTGAGGTTATTTTCATGTTTTGCATCTGCCCCACAGATTTTACAACTAAAATATAAAGAGACCTATATATTAAGATCAGCATATTTACAAATTTCATTGTGAAATAACTCGCACGGGTGTATTAATTAGTAGTTTTCGATTTTTAATGCATATTAAGCCTAATCAACTGAATATAAAACAAAAACTTCGCTTTCTAAATATCTGTTCTTATGTGGCATAAAATATACAGATCACTGTATATTTTAGTTCGTGATAAATGAAAATAGTGGGCAACACATTGAGCCGGTGTGCGGTTAGGTTGTTATTTAGGTTCTTTTTTTTTCAAAGCATTTTGATAAGTATCAATTAATGAATAATGGTTTTGTTTCAGGTATCTTAAGGAAATATCTGAACTGTCAAAGCAATTAAATGGAATTCACACTTGGTACAGAATACCTGAGCTCATAATTTTAAACAATTTCCATTCTTATAGAGACAATATAGCAATAACACCAATACAATGTGCATATCTGTGTGCTAGCTTGCTTGATGCATGTAAAGCATGCAGCAAAAAGCTATCAAAAAATACGCATTTAATAGTTGCATATAATAATGAACCAAATGATGATGACTTACTACAAAATATTGTAAATTTGTATTTCGATCATGTCATCAATGCTAATGAATTACCATCTAGTTGTATAATCCCAAATATAACAAATTAATAAATTATATTTTTATTACATTTTGTTTGTTTTTGTAAAACACAAATTATAAAAGTTTCTAAAATTATTTTATTGAGCTTAGAACTATATTTTAACTTAAAATATACACTATCATTTGCACTCTTCATGATATGGTTCCAAAGTACGGAGATCTCTCCAGGTTGGGGGTAAATTGCTTTGTAGGTGGTTCCCACACTTTTTGCATGGGCTGCTGAATAAAGTGTTATAACTGTGGAGCCAATGCTGTAAAAAAATAAAATCAATTGCTTTAGTTTAAAATAATAAAAAAAAATAATACCATAAAAGATCTGACACCTAATTCGGGCATTGTAGGAGCATAAAAGTGGCACATTGCAGCATGACTATTCTCTGTTACTTTTTGAAACACCTTGTAGCGAGATTCGGTCCATATATCATTTGATTCAGCATGTGCTTTAATTACCACCCATTCGATCATTAGTCCTTTGAATGCTATAATTGCTTTTAATATTCTCCCTAAAGATACCTTTGGAAAAAAATTTATAATAATGCAGATGAATAAAGTATAAGACAAAAAGAGAAACAGATAATAGATTTATTACCTGTATAATAGGTTTAGAACAAATGGTCTTGAAGTGGTTATTGTCATATCAGTGAAAAGTCTATCAATAGTTGATATATGGTTTTCAATAACACTGAAAAAATAGAATTATAATAGAAACACTAAAATAAGATCACTTTCAGACATACTCTGGGGGTACATTATGAATACTTGTTTGTGTTTTCCGCCTTTTGGTCATACTAAATGTCTTGTAGGTTTTACTTATAGAATTAGTTTGCAAGATGTGCCCTGCAACAGCACTATATTCCCTAATCTAAAATAAAATGGCAGAAACTAACAAATACTAAGAATCCTAAAAAATAAACATACCTTATCAGTCCATTTGTAACTGTTCACCAACTGGCCGTACAGTGCTTGACGCTCTTGAGTAGTCTCTTGACTAAGATATGTTGTATTTCCTAAATTAAAAGCACTAGGTGGTGGCGTAAGGTTCGCAGCAGCATTTTCCACATCCCTTCAAACGTAAATAAATAATTTGCGTGCTCTATCACAAAGTACGATTCCTCACCGTAAATTATTATTTACCGTTGTCAGCAGAACTTGTAATTCGGTGATGAATTTCGCATCTTTCCCTTCTTCTCCATGATCTGCTCTGAGTCCATTGCTTACCGATTCGAATACGTGGCCAACGTTCGACCGTAATATTTTAATAGCATTTAGAGCGGCATGTAATTGTTCAACGTCGCGTTCCATGTTTTGAATTTCTAACAAAATTTACCAGCCTGACATTTAATATTGTTGAGGTTATTGCCAAGTTAAGCAAATCTGTGACAAATATTCTAAGCACAAAATCACTAAAAAAAATAAATGAGATGCGCCACCTATCGTAAAATAGACACATTAAGTATGGGAAATGGAAATATTGTTTTGTTCTTAAATATATCAAATAATTAAATTAGAAATTGAGTATAATAAATTATTTTGTTTATAAGTAAAAAAAATTGAAGCAGTATGTGGGAATTTTTAGTTTTGAGTCTCTAGTTGCATTTTAATCATACTTTCTACAAAATTTCCATACAACCGGATGCATATTATAAAATATTAGTCAACAGCATCGATTCGCTGTAAATAAGAGACCTTCATTTTTTATATTTATGTATTACGTGAGTTATGGTGTTATACTCCATAAACTTTTGTCTCTATTTGACCTTATGTAGAAATGTATAGCGAATACTGGTTACAATAACTAGAAGAAATCAACAATAGTGATTTCGACCATTTACGTTTTTCTGAATGCTTATAAAATAGTTTTTATCATATAACACAATGTATAAACAATGATCTTTGTTTTAGATACACATTCTTTTATATATTAGGGTTTTTTTTTTTCTCTCTACAACGTTATACATACATATGTAGGTATAATTATCACCGGTAGAAAGTCGTGGTGAATTTATAGAGGCAGCTCATGTTAAAATTAGTTAAAAATGCATCTGTTAGATGTAATGTAATTACACTAATTACATAAGATAATGTACTTTTTATTAGTTATAGTACCTAATAATGTAATATATAAATTATTAAAATAAAGCTAGATACGTATCTATCTATTACAAAAAAAAACGTGATGTTAAAATAGCATGTAGATTTAATAGGATTAGGCAATCTCCGACGTGCTTTGTAATTTGCAATTAGCATAATTTTCACATAATGAGTATCAAATTCGTTGTTTATAGTTGTATAAGGTATACTATAAGATCGATTATGTAGTTGGTTATATATGTTGAATAATGATTTTTATTAGTAACTTTGGATCTTCTGTTGATTTAAAATCGTATTTTTGGTGGGGTGACCACAATCATCCATTTCCCTCCATTTCTTCAGCATCAGTGTGGAAAATTGACAATTGTTTATACGTCTGTAACTTGTAACAGAAACTTGGTGACGGTGACAGAATATTGTTTGAGTGCATTAACCTGCCAATTTAAATAATAATATTTATTTTATTATAATTTATTTAACACATATATAAAACAATTAAAAAATAATAAAATGGCTGAATACGACGATGTGCGTTCCTTAGTGTTTTTTCTTGTGTTATTCATGCCGACGACTTATGAAGAAGGTAATTTTGTTTTACACAACTGTGGTTTTTAATAGAATAGACATTTTTAGATCGTTCACATTGAGTCAATAACTCAATGGTCAATATGACAGTTTGAGGTTACGTTTCAATTAAGTGTCAACAGATAAATATGACAATTTTTTCATTTAAAAATAATATCGTTAATGTTGTTAGGACCGACTAAATCAAAAATGAAACTTTATATACCAATTACCAACCACAACATAATTAATACATATTATTACCTATTTATTTTTCTTTCATTTATTAAAGAACAGAGGTTCCAGCAGGCTATAATAACAAAACAAAAAGTAAATATAAACAGATGTTTCATAAGACTTAGGCACTTAGATTGTGCATTGAAATTGCCATTTATTTTTTAAATTTTAATTTGTGCCTCGGCATCTCTCTCAAACCTCTCTCTTAAAACTGTTTTTTTTCTAATATTACATTAGCTCCAATAATGCTAATTTGATTTATTTCAATATTATATTTAACTTGTCATTTTGTTTTTTTTTTGTTTCAAAACTCTTTAAATTACGAAATATTTCTCACAAAAAAATATTTACCTCGTTCTCAGAAATAAAATGTTCTGAAAATACGGCCAATATTTTGAAATTAATATCACGACAAACGCATTTCATTAAAAATTGAATTTGAATTGTAATTTATACAAAAAACGCCGTTATCATTTCGTTTTTAAAGCTTGTAGTAGGTAGATATTATCTTTAACATTTATAGTGGACGTCCGTAGAACTTTGTTTGTATGGAACATATAATGAATATCCAAAGTTTGGATATTCATGGGACTTTGGACTTATATAAACGAATAAAAATCTTTCTCCAAGCACATCCATCTTATTAGAATTTAGAGGAATTCGCTGAAATTATTAATATCATTATCTTAGTTCCCTTGTAGAAACAAGAATTTTCAAAAATACATACGCATTAAGCAGTTGATATTACGAAGTAAATTGCGTTGAAAAGGGATTAATCACTTGTAAAGATATTTTTATGACAAGAAATTATGACACTTTTTTAAACAAATAGAACTTATCCATATACCCATCATTCTACAAGAGCGACAAATGAAAGTACTTATATGTCGTGTCTAAAACCAAATTAACTATAGTTCAAAAAAATATAGTTTTGCAACTATTAAGATCAACAATTATATACCCGTGGAATTGCATCTTTTGAATTGTAAGATATTTAAACAAAATCAGAACAAATATTAGACAAACATTCGTTTTATAATCTGAAAGACTTTTTCAAACTGTAAATCGACATAAGAATAGTTCGCAAATGTTTTTAACTTATGTCTGTGTTCTCGTGCTGTTTATGTACTGCTTTTCTTTTTCTGTGTCTATTTTTGACCTGTTCCCTACTTTCTGTACATTGAAAGAATTAAAGAATAAAAAAATAACTAACTAATATTAGCTTGAATATAATTGTTATGAATAATATTAATCAACATGTGATTCCTAAATTGTAATTTACCGCATAACGACTTTACATTGTTGTCGTCGATGGCTTTGCTTTGCCAATTATAAGACGGAATTTATTAAAAATCGATTTATCATTAGACTTAATACTATATATAATTAAAAATAAGTTTGATAGAAACATATTTTTTGTGTGTATGTATTCATTTATGTATATATGTACATACAGAAGTGAATACATGAACCATAATTTTAAAGCAAATGATGTCCATGTATTTTTAGAATAAACCAGGATATCCTTCGCTACCAAATCCGTTAACGGACTGCAACTCAATTGTTTTGTGTTCTCGCGTATGTATACCTACCTCGTATAGGATCTAATACGATTCAGACTTTAGGTTTTCCCCGTACTTTTTTTTGTTTGATTAGCTTGATTATCTCAATCTCTTTACACCCACACTAAAAAGAAATTACGTACACTCTGTCTCAGGCGCGTATACAGCTTGAATTGATAGGAAGGGAGGGAGGTAATGGTATTTTTATTTTAAATAAAAAAAAAGCTTGGCTGCTTTTTTAGATATAATCTTAAATTAAAATTATAGTGTCATCATGGGAGGGGTAATTACACAAAAAAGGAAAAAAGCGAGACGGATGACTGTTTTCTTTAGATGTAAGATTAAGGTATCATATCAGATTGATGACGAGATGCATCGTTCGACATTCCGATTGATGCCCCCCATTAGTGCAGATCGATTTTTGTTCGCATTATTGAATCGAATACCTTCGAGTCAAATTAAAAACCGTATAAACAGGATACCGTATGCGCTGTTTTTCGGTATTGCACTGAGAAATAGTATATTTCAAACCAAGTGAGGACGTGGCTCTAATTGCAGTCTGGCAAATAAAATAATTTGCCAGGCTGCAATAGTAACTTTCTCACGTGGTTTGAATACTTTTTTTTCCCAGCCAGTCATTTTAATAAATGTCTAGACATAATAAAACATACCTGTGAGTAGCTTAATCTGATCAAATATTTTTGAGAACTGTCAAGTTAGCGTTCTGTTTTAAAAAGTGTTTTAATAATAGTTAATTGAAATTTAATACCTAATAATTAGCAATTATGCCATAAGAGGCTCAACTGGATACAAGTTCTAATGTTTCTATCAATGTCATATATTGTAACATGTACAGTTTCATTATGTCAATGTCACTTACTTTCCGCCCTAGGAAGAAAAAGTAGAACTTTCCTCCCTAGGAAGAAAGTAGACCCCCTTCTGGGAAAAAATATGTTTTTGTCGATAATAAATACGCATTAAACCAAATAAATTATTCTTTTAAATAGTTGCAAAGAAATGTTTATTAGGTCCTAAGAAAAAAGTTATTTGAAACAAATAGTGACGTAGGTAGGAAGAAATTTCCTCCTTATGGAAAAATATAGTTTTGACTTGAAAATAATCGATATCAGTCGCAAAGTAAAATTTCTTTGGAATATAGAAAAGCATATTTGGTCAAATGGCTCTACAATTTAAATGTTTATTTGGCTATAAAAAAACCAAATTATTTGAAATTAATAAAGCGTACCTTTAGTTCGTAATTTGCTTATTTGATCAAAATAAACTGTTTTATTAAGCATATTATCATAGGGATTCCGGCTATTGGATGATGATGATTTTCCGTAAATATAAAATTACAGGTGTTAATACAGGACAATATACCTTCCTGTACAACATCAACGTTATCCTCCAACGCTGCAATTGCTAATAAATATTCCATTATTAGAATTAATACACAATGAAAAACAATACAAATTCAATGAAAAATGTTTTTTTAAACGACAGCTTGATGACAAGCGACTGAAAAATGTGGTTAGGTAAGCTAATTTGCGCAGTATTCGGGAATTGAGCCTCCATAGTCCTGCTAAACTTCTAAAACGGTTCCTCCCGCTATTTCGTATATCGTATTGCGTCACGTGATTTTAACGTTTACCATAGCTTTTTACGTGAGCTTGCTAAACTCTAATATGTATTTGTTAACTATGTCTCCCATGTAGAAAATTCATATCAAGTATGAAAAGTTGATGTAGTAAAATAGGAGAATAGGATACTTGTAGAATATGTTTAATGTACATGCTACTATAGGCAAAACTTGCAAAGCAATACGCCCCCTTCAGGCCATTAAAGGAACCTTTCAAATAGACGTTAATTGTATTTGGTTTGTATTTGTTTGCATTAATTTCGAATGGTTTCGTGCATTAATCTCTTGTATTGTGCAATTGGGACTTATACTAGTTTCATTTCTTAGATATTTTTAGTAATTTATTCGGAAGTAGTTTTTCTAATTTATAAAAAATTATCATTGTTGTACACCTCAGCGTAATTCTAGGATTAAAAAAGATCCTAAGATTTCATTCCATTCATTTCCACAAGCGTGCTGTGAATATATTAAAGTCGAGGCACGTATCGGTAATGGCATTAAAGAAAAAGTCGATAGCTGTTTAGCTAATTTATTTGAATAAAAAATATTGTTTTAAAGAAATAGTTTGATCGCATCAAAGAAAGAAAGCAGTCACATTAATCGTAAATTATTTTATATCTAATTTAAATAAAGTTTCTTTGTGTCAAATATGTTTTTTCAAACATATACATTTCTTTGCGGATAATAATCGTTTTTGTCGGTGTAGTTTTGAGCTTAAGTTCAAATTTTGCATTTAAACCTACTAAAAATATTTTAGAGAAAGCTCTGTGTGTTCTAAAAAGAACATTTTGTTTCTTGAAAAATATAGGAAGAAAGCGAAAAACGTGCGAGAAATAACTAATAATAAACCAAATACACAAACTAATGTTGCTGTAGGTTAGATTTGATAACTGAGAGGTTATACACTGTCACATTCATCAAATCAGTAGATTGTTTTTACTCATATGATACTTGAATGACGTTGGTTAAGACATTAAATATATAGACAGAGTGTATATTCACCTACCTTTTTAATAGCATTCATTTAATTTCTACAATACGATCTACAGAGATCTATGTCAGTAATTTGAATCCCCTTTGCTGAGTGCTTATGCGCTGCAGTTCTGATGCCGCCTGACGAACATTAGGTTGTATTGGTGGACACTGCGGCCCTTTTCAAATCAGCAAAAATTATTGGCTAGATGCTGTTGAAGGTACACCTTTGGAGTCTAAAGAGGATGCAGGTGTGAAATGATTCTGATATCGTCATATATTTAATCATAGAAATTGTTAGTTTATCAAGGTTTTTGCCAATACTACGCCTGCGCGTCTCGGTGGTGTTACATATTATTCGTGAATTTGCCTAGAGTAAGTAAATTTGTATACAAATAACACTTCTTCTTGGTGATTTCGTTTAGCACTGCCTCGATAGGATTTGGTGACGGTGCTATCTTTTCGACGATTTGTCTTTGTCTTCAATGTTTCCGTACGGCGAGATCGGTTGGCTTTTCCGCGATATCGGTTTTAGGTACTCTTCCTTGCTTGTAGTTCTTCAGCTGTCGATGGTGTAGGCGACACGACTTTAATTTGTTCTTCAGGCTTGGGGGGAAACTAAAGGAGACGCGTCTTTTACTTTATCAATGGATTCATCCTTTGGAGATTTGGTGGTGATGGTATCTCCTCTGCAGGTGATTTCGCCTCACTGCGACGCTTCTCTTGGAACCTCCGTCGGGTTTATAGAAACGTCTTTAGTCTTGTCTGTGTCAATTGGGATTTGGGAGTTGGAACGGGTTTGGTTATCTGCAACGGTCGTGACAACATCTTGTCGACAGGACTGATTACCTTAGGCTCTACCGCCTTCGTTCTTCTTCTTCAGCAGGTGACACTACTTTTTCCCCGTCGTTCCACTGGCGACAAATTTGTCGTTTCAACTGGTGACTCAGCGGAGCGTTACAGCGGTTCTCTATTACTTGCTTCTTTTAGTTACTGTCGTTTGTAGTGATAGTTTCTACTACTTTGCGCGTTACCAGGTTTCTACTAGTTTGCCTGTCCTCTTGTCTTCGACAGTGACAACAGCCGTGGAGTACTTTCCTGGTTCGGCGACCTCCTTCTTTAACACTCTTCTGGTGATTTCGGTTTAACACTGCTCGATAGGTGATTTTGGTGACGTGCTATCTTTTCGACGATCTTGTCTTTGTCTTCAATTGGTTTCCGGTACGGCGAGATCGGTTGGCTTTTCGCGATATCCGGTTTTAGTACTCTTCCTGCTTGGTAGTTCTTCAGCTGTCGATGGTGTAGCGACACGACTTTAATTTGTTCTTCAGGCTTGGGGGAAACTAAAGTAGACGCGTCTTTTACTTTATCAATGGATGATCCTTTGGAGACGTTGGTGTGTGATGGTATCTCCTCTGCAGGCGATTTCGCCTCCACTGGCGACGCTTCCTCTTGGAACCTCCGTCGGAGGTTTTTTATAGAAACGTCTTTAGTCTTGTCTGTGTCAACTGGGGATTTGGGAGTTGGAACGGGTTTGGTTATCTCAACGGTCGGACAACATCTTTGTCGACAGGACTTAATTACCTTAGGCTCTACCGCCTTCTGTTTTCTTCTTCAGCAAGTGACACTACTTTTTCCGCCGTCGTTCCACTGGCGACAAATCTTCGTTTCAACTGTGACCTCAGCGGAAGCTTACAGGCGTTTTCTATTACTTCGCCTTCTTAGTTACTATCGTTGTATGATAGTTTCTACTACTTTGGCGTTACCAGGTTTCTACTAGTCTTTCCTGTCCTCCTTTGTCTCGACAGTGACAACAGCCGTGGGAGATACTTTTCCTGGTTCGGCGACCTCCTTCTTTAACACTCTTCTGGTGATTTCGGTTTAAGCACTGCTCGATAGGTGATTTTGGTGACGGTGCTATCTTTTCGACGTCTTGTCTTTGTCTTCAATTGGTTTCGGTACGGCGAGATCCGGTCGGCTTTTCCGCGATATCCGGTTTTAGGTACTCTTCCTTGCTTGGTAGTTCTTCAGCTGTCGATGGTGTGGCGACAGACTTTAATTTGTTCTTCAGGCTTGGGGGAACAAAGGAGACGCGTCTTCTACTTTATCAATGGATTCATCCTTTGAGACGTTGGTGGTGATGGTATCTCCTCTGCAGGCGATTTCGCCTCCACTGGCGACGCTTCTCTTGAACCTCCGTCGGAGGTTTTATAGAAACGTCTTTAGTCTTGTCTGTGTCAACTGGGGATTTGGGAGTTGGAACGGGTTTGGTTATCTCAACGGTCGTGACAACATCTTTGTCGACAGGACTGATTACCTTAGGCTCTACCGCCTTCGTTTCTTCTTCAGCAGGTGACACTACTTTTCGGCGTCGGTCACTGCGACAAATCTTCGTTTCAACTGGTGCTCAGCGAGAGCTTACCGGCGGTTTCTCTATTACTTCGCCTTCTTAGTTACTGTCTTGTAGTGATAGTTTCTACTACTTTGCGGTTACAGGGTTCTACTAGGTCTTTCCTGTCCTCCTTGTCTTCGATATGACAACAGCTCAACGTTATCTCCAACGCTGCAATTGCCTAATAAATTATTCCATAGTTATTTAGATTAATTACTACAAATGAAAAAAAACAATACAAATCAATGAAAAATGTTTTTTTAAACGACCTTAATGACAAGCGACTAAAATGTTAGTAAGCTATTTGCGCATATTCGGGAATTGAGTTCCATAGTCCTGCTAACTCTAAACGTTCCTCCCGCTATTTCGTATATCGTATCGTCACTGATTTAACGTTTACCATAAGCCTTTTTCGTAGGCTTGCTTAAAACTCTAATATGTATTTGTTAACTATGTCTCCCATGTAGAAATATTCATATCAAGTATGAAAAGTTGATGAGTAAAATAGGAAGAATATGGAATACTGTGTAGAATATGTTTTAATGTACATGCTACATAGGCAAACTTGCAAAGCATACACCTTCAGGCCATTAAAGGAACCTTTCAATAGACGTTAATTGTATTTGGTTTGTATTTGGTTTGCATTTAATTCCCGAATGGTTTCGTGCATTAATCTCTCTTGTATTGTGCATTTGGACTTTATCTAGTTGTCATTTCTTAGCATATTTTTAGTAATTTATTCGGAAGTAGTTTTTCTAATTTATAAAAAATTATCATTGTTGTACACCTCAGCGTAATTCTAGGATTAAAAAAGATCCTAAGATTTCATTCCATTCATTTCCACAACCGCTGCTGTGAATATATGAAAGTCGAGGCACGTATCGGTAAATGCATTAAAAGAAAAAGCTTCGGATAGCTGTTTAGCTAATTTATTTGAATAAAAATATTGTTTTAAAGAGAATATTTGATCGCATCAAAGAAGAAGCAGTCACATTATCGTAAATTATTTTATTATCTAATTCTAAATAAAAGTTTCTTTGTGTCAAATATGTTTTTTCAAACATATACATTTCTTTGCGGATAATAATCGTTTTTGTCGGTGTAGTTTTGAGCTTAAGTTCAAATTTTGCATTTAAACCTACTAAAAATTTTAGAGAAAGCTCTGTGTGTTCTAAAAAGAACATTTTGTTTCTTGAAAAATATAGGAAGAAAGCGAAAAACGTGCGAGAAATAACTAATAATAAACCAAATACACAAACTATGTTGCTGTAGGTTAATTGATAACTGAGAGGTTATACACTGTCACATTCATCAAATCAGTAGATTGTTTTTACTCCTATGATACTTGAATGACGTTGGTTAAGACATTAAATATATAGACAGAGTGTATATTCACCTACCTTTTTAATAGCATTCATTTAATTTCTACAATACGATCTACAGAGATCTATGTCAGTAATTTGAATCCCCGTTGCATGAGATGCTTATGCGCTGCCAGTTCTGGATGCCCTGACGAACCATTAGGTTGTATTGGTGGACACTGCGGCCCTTTTCAAATCAGCAAAAATTTTTGGCTAGATGCTGTTGAAGGTACACCTTTGGAGTCTAAAGAGGATGCAGGTGTGAAATGATTCTGATATCGTCATATATTTAATTCATAGAAATTTTTAGTTTATCAAGGTTGTGCCAATAGCTACGCCTGCGCGTCTCAGGTGGTGACATATTATTTCGTGAAATTTGGTAGAGTAAGTAAATTTGTATACAAATTTTGCAAATTATTCATTAATTATTATTTATTTATCATAGGATTGCAATGATGACGGGGTTACCACTTGTGAAGATTTCCTCATGATCAACTACAACGGTGGTTATGGTTGCCGGAAATCCCTCTACAGAAATCCTAGTAGCAAGATGTATCTTAGAAGGTACACGAATTGTACTGAAGGTTTCATACTTTGACTATTAAAAAAGACGGTAAATATAATAATTTTAAGCTTAACTTATTTCTGTAAAATAAAAGGAAGTTTATTATATATGGATGATTCTTTTTACATTTAAATAACGATCAGCAGAGGCCCTGGAATACTAATTTTATCTTATATGTATTCCCCATCCGTTTTGAAAACGAATTACATCACCCGCATATAATTCCGTCTTGCTTCTGTCACAATGAAATAGATGTGATTTGCCACGATATTCGTCACACCTGCTTACACTTACAATTTCAATTGAGACGTTTCATTACCAACAGGTAGCTGTTAAAAAGAAGTGGGAAGGTTAGACTGGGTGACAAAGGACACAGACACACATCATTAAAATATCGAGCAGTTTTAAATTCGGTAGTTGCACACTATTAATGAAATTTCTTCTTGGGAATGCGTTGTTTCACCACAGTCTGAGTAAGATTTCGCAGATAAAATGAGAGTTTCTGAGTTTTGGTTGATATTTGTGACTGTGCTGGTGAATATTTTTTCTATTTACGGTTAGCTCTTTGCTTTGTTTCAAAATGCATAAAATGCTGTCGATAATGGTACATAATATTAATTTTGTTATTAAATGATGTTTTGAAAAACGTTGGCACACCCACTAAAAAATGTTTGCAATTCCTTATTAAAATCCCAGTAGGATAAAATTACCAAAAATTTAAAGTATACTATTTTCTATTAAATTTCCAAATTTCTATATAAAGTAAAGTCAGGTAAGTGTGTAGTAAAAATTGCATAGTGCGAGAAATGTAACACTGTTCACATAATAAGACATTTTGATAAATTGCACATAGAAGTACGTAATATTGCTCAGTGAAAGCCTTCAATAGATACACCTTTTATAATTATCAACGGTTTACTGAAAAAAAAAGAAATTTTAAACACTGTCAATACTAAACATACCCAGCAAATGGGGCAAGTATGTAATCGTTCCGCATTTTATAATTAATAGCATTATCCTTTAGTTCGGCCCAGAGTGTAATTACTAACTCATGCCTATTTAATAAGATATGATATATTCACAAGTATTCAAGTTATTACACGTTAGGAGATGCGAACGTTGTCTGTAAAACTAGTATGAAGTTAGTACATTAGTATTATAACAGATATGACGTCCGTATTTCAATTTTAAAAATAAATATAAACAAACTACACACTTGCCCCGGTTACACACTTACCTGACTTTACCTTAGTAATTTTACCCAATATTTTACTGGAATTTTAAACAGGAATCACAAAAAAATTTTTAGTGTGCATAAATATTGTTTTTATAAAAAACATCAGCTGAATTTTTTTCAGTCCTTTTTTGTAGCTAGTAGTCACAGTTGGTTTTTTCTTTTTAATTGCAATATATTTTTTTTCAATAAAAGTGCGTTCTCTACTTTTACCGTATATAGGGTAGTATTTACTACTAAAGGCGATTTTTTTTACTGTTCACAAAGTATATGCTATTTTTTTAAATAAAGAAGTGTACTTATAAAATCCAAGTTTTTGTCTTAAAGGAAAACAATTTGTAATTATCAATAGAATTAGCACCTTTTGCAATTGTTCAAAATGTTTTTTGTGAAGAAATTGACCGTGGCCGTATAAACATTTTGGATGGACTCTCTAAACATTTACAAGCCAATGCTGCAATTTTAAGAAAATAAGAGCCCTAATTCTTAAATAGCGCTACATCAAAAGAAAATCTAATAAACTTTAAGCACATGCAAAACTGGGGCTTTAATTATTCTTCGTTACTTTATAATTTTTTTACCATCTATTATAAATATTGTTAGGAAATACTCTAATATTCACATCAAAATAAGGAAAGGCTCTACAGGTTGCTTCCTTTATAACTCGTAAACAGTGACAAATAAAAAAAAAGTTCCTATAAATTGTTGTAGAATTATAATTTCTTTATAACACAAAACTGTCAGTATTTATACAGAGTGTTTCGTAACCTCGGTACAACCTTCAACTTTTTTTTTAATACAATACCCCCAATATTATTGCATTTTTCAAGACTCAGTTAGATTAAAAAAAATAGTATAATATACTTAGTAGCTAAATCTTCATTTCCAGATTATCACGTTTTATTGCATGTTTACTTATATTGATTTATTTATTTTTCGATGTTTTTGTGCTATTCATATTAAATAGTTATTTTCTGGTCTTCATTTTTTATAATCGTGGGCTACTAAGATTACCAATATGATGGCAACAATGAAAAATTGATGAAGACTATAATAACTCGAAAAGTAAAAGAGATAGATCTAGCATATGCTTAACAAAAATCAAAGCACTTCTTAATAGGAATTCAATAATGTAAACGTATAGTGGGTGTTCTATTAAAAAAATAAGATATACCCATTTGAAGTTAATCGAGTTTGCGCTATAGTGACAAACACCCAGTATATTAAAATTCAACTATAAATACACATAAGTAGGTCCGTACCAAGAGATTTCAAAATTTGATTCACTTATTCTAAGTGGTAATTAAATTACAATCGCTTTTCTCAAACTGTGCAAGCTCCATAATTTTTAGAAAATCAAAGATATCTGGGAAATTCATGAGCTTAGCGTTAAAGTATGTATGTCTTATTGTTTAAAAAAAAAATTAGTGGAGCTTTTAAAAATGTAATAATATTGGGTAGTATTGTACTTAAAAAGAGGAAATGAAAGGCTGTATCGAGGTTCCTGCTGGGAAACACTCTGTATATCCTAATGGAATCAAATTTGTGGGTGAAGCTTTAAGCCCTTTAGTTAGTTAAATAATTTAAATAATTTACGGTTAATACATCAAAACGGCATGTTATACAATATCAGTCCAGAATAATTTAACATGTTATTCACAATATGATATGATGTCAATATTTCAATGGAGATATTTTGAACAATTACAACAATCCTTGCTACATCTTTCTTCTATTTTAGGTGTTAAAATTATTTTTTCTGGAAACCAAAATCAATTAGTTTAAGCAAAAAGAAACAGAGTAGACAGAATTAACTCTCTTTTGGAAGAAAGTAGCTTAAAAAAACTAAGACGCTATAATCAGAAAACAGAAAATGAAAAAAAAGCAATAAGCATCTTTTTTTAAATTAACAATAAAATAAAATTGAAGTACTTCCGTTATGAGTATTGCGCGTTGCTTTATTGACATACTTTATTGTAAATTAAGGACTATATTTGGTTTGACTAGGCGACACACCTAAATCTAAATGTGGATTGTTGCATGAAACTCGACACAATGAGTATATAAATCTACCTACGCTCAAGCATTTGTTTGTCAATACATGTGGAATATGTTTAAAGTAAGGCCGGAGACACACCAGAGAAACTAATTTCACGAAACCTGTATATGAAAGATGTTACATGAAACAAAATTTCTCGCTTAACACATATCAGTAAAACTTATTGTATGAATTTGTTGCGGCTATACACATCTTATCTAGCTAGTGTATGCAAGTATGTCTTCCGATCGAGAGATACGTGTCTGTTATTATGGTGGAAGTACATAACTTACCTGGTTCGTTCATTTCCTGAGCCACTTTTTCCCATGCTGCATTTACAAATTCCCGTTTGCTGTATTCGGGTAATTAGAAATTGTATAAACACGGGTACTGTTCCACAATTTTTGCAAGTTTTACTTGAAAATCGTATCCTTCTTTCGGCATTTTCATAGGTGTAGTTATTATAAAAAGGATATTTCGTCTTATTGCGTTCGTTAACCTAGTCACCCGGCCAGAATGAACAAGTCCACAAACAAACAGAGCACGTGGCGCTTCACGAAACTTGTTTACAATGTAATTTCAGCTTTTCTGTTTCGGAAACGCCAGTGTGTTCCGCCTCATTTGGATGTATGAGTTACGCGATCATGAAACGAATTTCCTGTTTCATGAAACAAGTTTCATGAAATTAGTTTCTCTGGTGTGTCACCGGCCTAAGTGTTTCTAATGACAAACTTGAATCAGCGGTTTTGTTTGACAATTTTATATTTCTTCCTATAGCATCAATTATAGTTACTTCCATACCGGCTTTTTATGTCTTTTGTTTGTCTCTTTCAAATTCGGTGTCAATTTTTATGCCAGTAATTATCAATGCCATTATAGTAGTAAACACTACGTGAAATAGATGTAATTTTTAGTACGGTGACAACTTATTAACTTGTGTAGGTGCTTCACATCGAGGTACTTGAATGCTTAAAACATTCGAATTGACTTGCATAAATTAATGAATTTTCTATCGAAATAATCATAATCTATAAAGTTGGTATCTAAATGACAGAATAATACATCTATACTTGCAAAAGATTTCGCAGATACTTTTAATAAAACTTAAAAGACACATTAGGGAAACGAAATTCCATCAAACAATGTTGAATATATTTTTGTGACAGTTATATAGGTAGTTACGTTCGCCAAAATCAGATCATGTCTGTATTTTCGAGTGAACATTATGATATATAAATTTTGTTTCATAAAACATTGCGTTGTGTCATAAATTTTTGCGTTGCGTAATAAATTTTTGCCAGGCAAAGGGACAAACAGAAGAAAGCTTCTATAAAAATTATGTGACGAACATCGTTGATGAAAGATATTTGGCAAAGAACTTTTATAGTGTATTTTTACAAAAGTTATTTTATCATAGTTAGCCTTTTCATTCAACATTTTATAAAAGGTATATGACATAACCTAGAGAATTGAAAGTATTTCATATTTGTGCATTTTTATCTACGGTGTAAAATAGTTTATTATGCTCCATTCGTTTTTAATTCTACAATTACGAAAATGCCCACGATTTGATTAATATTGATTGATCAATAGCTGTTGGGGGATGCTAAGGCATGAATTATTATTATTATTATTATTATTATTATTATTATTAATGTTAATGTGAGGATATTTTACAAAACTTTTATAAAAAATCTTTGTCTAAGTTTTATAGTATAATATCCGCCTTAGACTTAAAACTTATCAATATTTCAAAAAGTATAACAGAGAGATTAGTAGCAGCAGTCAAACGAAAAGTTATCAGAAATAAGGTAAGATTAAAAAGGAGTTAGATAGTACCACGTGAAGGTAGGGCAATTTAATCTTAAAAATAACTACCACATAATATGCCTCTCTACCACAGATTTATCGTAAAATTTTCCAAATTTTAAAATTATCATTCGTTACCGCGAGATATCGCATACTCCGCCAGAACGTACTGCTGTGACTGATGGTCCAAGCATTATAAGTAAAGAGAAAATTAAAAAGCTAAATTAATTTAGCTAGCCTCAGCAAAAATGAATTAATTCTTTTAGAGATTCTAAAAACTCAGGGGAAATTTCTTTAAAAATTAAAAGTGGCTTTTGATAATTTTACTTTCTTAAAATCCCCAAAATTGAAAATAGCAGATTTAGAGAATAAAAGAACTAATTAAGTGATATTAATATTCATTAAGTTTATGAAAAAAAAAAAAAAAAAACATTCGATTACAACAATAGGGGAAAAAAACCGTGACACAGAAGGTGTCGATTAAAATAACCCTTCGTGAATCTAAAATTAAGAAGACAATTCAAATCCTTCAGCAAACAAAATGGTGAATTCGTTCTAGAAGGAAATTCAATACAAAAAAAAAATAAAAAAATCACGTGGTTTCAAAAATTCAAAGCAAACTAAAAATTTAATTCAAATAACGTGGAGTAACAAGCAAAATTAACAATGAAATAAAAAACAAGCTCTCAGCTTCACTTCACCTTCCCCGAGGTGTATAAAATTAAAATTAAATTGATAACTACAAAAAAAAAACAGAAAATTTAAACTCTACACGCGCTTTCTTCTAAAACGAATATAAATAAACAAAAACTTACTTAAATGTGCACAAAATAAGAAGAGAAGTCTGAATACTGATTAAAATAAAATTAAACGAAACAAATGACAAATTCTAAAAAGGGCTAAAATGAAAGATCTCAAAATTTTACAACTACAACCTCCCGTCACTATTCAGACTCTCGCCCTAACGTGCCTCACGCCAACGCGTATATACAAAACAGCTGACTGCGCGCGCTCTGCCAACGCCGCAAACAAACATAAAATCACCTTATAAGAAGGACATAAGCAAGATTAAACTAATGCTAAACTTATAATCAAAGAAAAATGAACTAACTAACTGAACAATAATTATCCAACAAACTACTAAATTCAAAGAAAAAGTAAAATAGTGAGAATTGCGCGCGTCAAAGCCAAAACATGAACTTAGAAAAACACAGCATAGAGTTTAACAACAACGGGGAGACATTCACAGCAACATCTCCCAATTCTTAAGGGGAAAACGGAAAGTTCGCAGAAAATAGAGTGTTTCTCCTTAAAAAATGTCCCACACGAAAAAAAAACAAAAGTCAAAAGTGTCTCGCACAAAACAAAACAAAACAGTATCTCCGCACACAGGGGTGAAAACGTCACTCACGGTGAGGAACCTACCCGGGGTCGTGGTTGAAGTGCTGGAGTGCTGAAATGTCGGTAAACGCCCTTGTTCTGCATACCATCCAACGAATGAATTCATAAGTGACTCCATCAAAAACTCTAGCCACTCTATACGGTCCCACGAACGGTAGTTCAAGTTTTGCAGAGCTGCCATCACGTCTGGCCACACAGTACGACGAACTAGGACAGCATCACGACATCGAACCGCGTACGCTTGACGACCTTCCGTTCTCCTGGCGACGACGTAAACGATCTCCACGGAGCTGCAGTTTCCTTCTGGCTTCATCAGTGCGAGCCTCGAGCTACACATCCTCTTCTAAAAGATTCCAGGACGGCATGGCATCCTTCCATACATCAACGTATAGACATTCTCCGTCGTGGTGTTAGGAGTTTGATTGATCCAATCTTCGATGTTCTGAAATGACGAACCCATCGGTGTGGCGTTGTGAGTCTGCATTCGGAGGAACTTCACGACTTCTGGATGTATCTCTCGCAAGGATTTCCACAAGGATGACGTATAGAACAGAAAGACACTCTTATATCACGCTCTACACATGGCGTCAGTAAAAACGATGAGTATTGAAATATGTCGCATTGTCGGCTAGAATGCGTCGCATCTTACCTTGATGCATGATAAAGTTATCAATACATCTAATAGCAGTATCATATTATAAAATCTAGTGGGAAAAGTCTTACAAATTTAGTAAACACATCAACCATCACAAAATGTCCGGTATCCAAAGTATCCAGGAATTAAATTTCCAAAAAATCGATGCGCAACTAGGTCGAGTTGTTGTCCACAACGATGCTCTTATAACATCTGACAAGTTCGGTTCTTCGTTTTCCAATTGACACTGAAGACATGAGCGTACAATGTCCTTGGCGACTGTTCTTGTCTCTGACAGCGAAGAAAGCTTCTCTGAACGTAGCCAAACTTTGTGACCTCCAATGTGTCCAAGGATTCATGAATCATAACATGCTTACGAGCATACACTTCAGTTAATACGACATGAATTGATCACGTAACCTCTTCATTAAAACGCCATCTCTGATCACATACTCTTTATAATCATCTTGGTGAACTAATGCCTCTCTTATACCATTGAAACATTCATCTGTTGAATCTCATTTATTCTGACAAAGTCAAACAACCCCTCGGCTTCATTACATATTATATTATTTAACTCAACATGGTTAAATGGGCTTTTTTAAACTGTGCATACGAGATAATGCATCAGCTGTTACATTAAGTTCTCTTTTATATGTCGAATTTCAAAAACATACTCGGAAAGTAGCAGTGACCAACGATAAAATGCGGTTGTTCGAAAACCGTGTTGACATTAACGAGGTGAGGGCAGCATGATCAGATTCTACAATAAATTTCTTTCCAAGCAAATAAAATCTTAATTTCTTATTGCATAGACAACGGCTAGCATCCTCTTTCTTTGAAACAGTGTATCTCATCTCATAGCTCTTTAAGATTCTGAAAATAAAACAAATTGTTCCTCTCCACTTGACCAATTTGAATTAAAACACCACTAATGGCGTGTGCACTGGCATCGACACGTAACAAAAATTCCTTATTAAAATCTGGTAAAAGTAAACATAACGACTGTGAAATTCTGACTTTACATTTTCAAACGCAGCTATTCTCTCAGCTGTCCAACTGAATTTCTCATTCTTACGCAACAATTGGAATAAAGTGCACTGAGTGTGCTAATCTTGGTACAAATCTCTTATAATAATTTATATTCCTAAAAATCCTCTCAACAACTTAACACATTAGTCTAGGTACTTCTTAATGACTTCTAGCCTAGATACATCTACTCTCACATGATTCTGTATAATCATACCCCAAAAACTTTACTTCACGTTTCATAAATTCACACTTCCGAAGGTTCACTTTCAGACCATTCATGCAAGAACCTCAATAACTTTACGTAAATGTAAAAAATGCTCATCTAAACTTTTGCTAAAAATTAAAATATCATCAATATAATGTGCTACAAATGAATTAAATGGTTCTAAAATGTTTGCATAGCGCGTATCAAGGCGGCAGACCGAACTACTCAAACCATAAGGTACAAACCTTAAATTGATAAACATTACCATCAACCATAAAACCACAAAATCTTCTAGATGCCTTGTCCAAAGGTACCAACCAAAAAGAGCTCTTAAGATCTAGTTTCGTAAAATAATTTGCATTTGTACACCTGCTAATAACGTTTCCACCGTGATCGGTTTCTCAAACTGCGGACGAGTGCGCTCATTAAGACGTCGAGCGTCTAGACACAGACGAATGTCTCCATCCTTCTTCTTCACAACGACCAAAGGATTGATATACTTAGTAACGCCCACGCTCAATCACACCATCTCGAGCATCTGGGAAACTTCCTCTCTTACTTTCTCCTGCATGGCTTGGAATGGGATAATTCTTGATCTTGTAAGGCTTTGACTCATCCACCTCAAGAGAGTGCTCATAATTAACAGCAAAACTAGGGAATTTATTCTACTAGGGAAACATACTGCTTTCAAATTTCTTTAACTTCCGATTCAAACTCACATCACAATTAATTTCAATTTCATCAACATCATCTGGGGATTCTATCTGGGAATTGTTTACTTCAACTAACTCTAACTCTGACTCTCCAATAACTTTAACCTCCTTATCCTCTTCAGATAAAACTACACCTTGTACATCATCACTTTCAACAACTTTTCCGCAACTCGAATCTATAACCTTCTTAAAACTATCACTCTTTCTCTCATTTCATCATTTTCATTTCCTTTTCTCTGCTTATATTATTAACTACTTTCTCCTCATCAGGAGTCTCAGAACACCAATAAATCTCTCCCCTTCTATCTGAACAAATTTCCTTTCTACATCTATAATTGCTTTCATTTTGTCTAGTAAATCAAATCCCAATAATTCCGTGTCTGCCGTAATCCTCTTACAGAAATAAATTCTCCCAGAAATTAAAATTGTGAAGTTTATATTCAGTAAACAAAAATTTTATTGATAACCAGCAATCACTTTCTTGTAGCAGATACTATTGTGATTTTTCGAGTGGAATGAATTTCCCTAAATTCTCTTCTCATACTTTTATAACTTCCTCATCCAAAAATGAAGCCTCACTTCCCGAATCAACAAGACATTTATAATCATTATTCCCAAATCTAACATTAATATGTGGCAATTCTAAATCATAGATCTTATCGTCTCATTCCGCATCATGGTGTACAATTTAATTCTTTTTGGTTGGTTCAATTAAATCCTTCCCTCGAGCTTCATCCACTAATTCATCCGCCCTTATACCGCTTTTTCCGCTTTAAAGAAGTTACCTTGTGTCTTTGGTATAGTGCCAGTATTGTTTGACAATTGACTTTAATCTCTACATTATTAACATTACAATTTGAGACCCTTGCCCTGGTCCTCTGCTATAATCTCTATCAGCTGACTTAAAATAATTATTGACATCGTGTGGAAAGCCACTTTGACTTTGTGTTTGACCTTGTCTGATCACCTGAACGACGGTCATTTATTAGCTGAGCACGTTCACTCTAATCATTGTTGTAAACTCTGACGTTCACCATTTCTACGATTAATACCATGACTCCTGTTGGCATAAGGGAGCTGGCTCGCGCTTACGTTAAACCGTGAAGGGCTTTGACGTTTGAATCCGTCACTTTGCGAACTAACAAAATGCCTGATTTTGGTTGACATTATTTCAGGTCTCGTATTGCAAGATTGACTTGCTTTTTCCGCATAGTCTAATCTCTTAATTAGTTCCAAAAACTACTAATAGAGGTTATATTCTGCATCGCGAACAGCTTGCGTGACCTTCAGGTTCAAATGCCTGGACAATTGAGTGATTTAATCTGATTCTAATATTGAAGGTGATAAATATTTAAGGACATTGATCTTTTTTAGACATACACTTCTCTACTGTCTAAACCACCTTTTCTATATGCGCCTAAGAATAATTTTGTTCTCACCTTAGCTGTATTGACTGACTCCCATATGGGGCCCTCAAATGCTCCTTGAACTGCCCAGTGTTATATCATCTGCGACAAATTCAAACCATGTCCGTGCTTCATCCTTCATGCAACTCCTGGCAACTTGCCAATTTATTCCGGTCTCCAGGAATGGACTTACAAAATCATTCAGTTTCTCAGAAAAGCCATCGGATTGTGGGTTGCTAAACCGTAAAATTTCGGTAGCTGCTCCACTTGCACAGGCAATGAAAAATTGAGACATTGTAAGGTTGAAAATTACTTGAACTTCTTTCATTCTGAATATCTTTTTTGAAATATCCTCTTCTGCTTTTTCCACACTTTCGCTATTTCTCTTCATCTCACATTCTATAGCCTTTACTTTTCCTCAACCATATTCTCCACTCTCATCCCATTTATTCTTCATCTTGCTAATCTCACTTTCTATTTCTTTAAATTCTTATCATTCGGTCAACCTCAGTTTACGTGATCCAAATACAATTTCCTCTAATCTTTTTAAACAATCATTTTGCACTGTACCAATTCTTTGGTGCTCAGCAATACACTTCTTTTTTATTAGCAAATCAGATAAACTCTTTTATCATTCTTCATCAATCATTACTATACTTAATACTTTCCTTCGTATTTCCGCCTCGTCTTTCTTGCATACGCACATCTCCATCCTTTCCTTGTCCTCAACTTCCGAATCTCCCATTGACGACTCTGTTTGTTCCTGCCACATCCGACTCATCTTCACTTGCAATAGTTCTTGGATTCCGCCACGTCTGGTCTTTCGGAACGTAGACTTCCTGTTGTGTGGTGAGCTTGTCCATATTCAGTTCCCAGGCAGCGGTGTATATATAAAAAACAATTTTTAAACACACGAAAAAGATCAGCATTTTGTCTGAAGCAACGCGAAATTCTCACAAATTCAAAACACGGATCCTAATCTTATTAATTACAATTACAATAATCGCGCCGCACGTTGGATTGCCAAAAATATATGCTGTGAACTGATGGTCCAAGCATATAGTATAAAGGAGAGAATAAAATGACTAAATTAATTAGCTAGCTCAGCAAAAATGGATTTAAATTCATTTTAGATGATTCTAAAAACTCAGGGAAATTTCTTTAAAAATTAAAAGTGGGCTTTGATAATTTTACTTTCTTTAAAGTCCCCAAAAATTGAAATAGCAGATTTAGAAATAAAAGAACTAATTAAGGTGTATATTAATATTCATTTAGTTTATTGAAAAAAAAAAAAAAAAACCATTCGATTACAAAATAGGGGAAAAAACCGTGACACAGAAGGTGTCGGATTAAAAGTAACCCTTCGTGAATCTAAAGAGTTTAGAGGACAATTCAAATCCTTCAGCAAACAAAATGGTGAATTCGTTCTAGAGAGGAAATTGTCAATACAAAAAAAAATAAAAATCCACGTGGTTCTAAAATTCAAAGCAAACTAAAAATTTAATTCAATAACGTGGGTAGTGCAATCAAGAATTAACAATGAAATAAAAAACAAGCTCTCAGCTTCACTTCACCTTCCCCGAGTGATAATTATAAAATAAATTGATAACTACAAAAAAAAACAGAAAATTTAAAACTCTACACGCGCTTTCTTCTAAAACGAATATAATAAACAAAAACTTACTTAAATTGTGCACAAAATAAGAAAGAAGTCTGAGATACTGATTAAAAATAAATTAAAACAAACAAATGACAAATCGTAAAAAAGGCTAAAATGAAAATCTTCAAAATTTTACAACTACAACCTCCCGTCACTATTCAGACTCTCCGCCCTAACGTGGCCTCACGCAACGCGTATATACAAAACAGCTGACTGCGCGCGCTCTGCAACGGCCGCAAACAAACATAAAAATCACCTTATAAGAAGACATAAGCAAGATAAACTAATGCTAAACTTATAATCAAAGAAAAATGAACCTAACTAACTGAACAATTAATTATCCAACAAACTACTTAAATTCAAAGAAAAAGTAAAATTAGTGGAGAATTTGCGCGCGTCAAAGCCAAAACATGAACTTAGAAATTACACAGCATAGAGTTTACACAACCGGGGAGACATTTCTCAGCAGTACTGTATACATATTACCGACAAAATTAAATTTAAGGACCACTATTCTTCAATAATAACATATTCATAATGCCAATAAAAAGAAAAGAATATCAATTACTAGTCTGTATATATTAGCATCTAATTTCAATTCATTTTTTTTTTTTTTTTTGGCGTACATCATATGTCACACAGGTATCCACGTTAGTAATTTGAATATCGAGTGCTTCCATTGTTTGTGTACGGCAGCGTCTTTCTGCGATTTGGAAGCTGGTTGCGAACAGGGATTCTGCGGTCCGTTCAAGATTAGCCGATCTTATTTTATAGACGCTGTAAAAGGAACTCCTTTAGAAGGAAAAGGTACAACAGGTAAATGAAGTAATATTTTCTCAAGATTGTCCGTCTTTAAGGAGTTATTTCAAGTGTTGGTTAGCCTACGAGCGTTGTACCAATGATCTGCAATGCGCCCAAGAGATAGTTGCGAATTACATGGCCAGATACGGAAAAGTAAGAGATTAAAGATACGTATACAGACGGTTTTCAGAATCACTGCAAGGCTGGCGGCATGTATGATGATGTTGACGCCGATCAATCGGAAATAGGGACATGACGAATTACGATATAGATGGATTTGATATGTAGTACTGATTGAGCTGTCATTGTAATAGAAGGACGTTGAATTTGCATGCATGCTGACTTTGCAGTGATTCTGAAAACTGTCTATATATTTTGCAATCTAATTGTTGATAATGCGTGATTTTTTCCTTTAGTTTTAATAGGATTGTAATGGTGATGGTGTCACAGACTGCTTGGATTTCGGAATGATAAGTTACAATGGTGGACCGGAATGTGAACAATCGTTGAATAGAACTAAATATAGCCAATTATATGGCGTAAGGTTAATAGGCTGCACTGGGCATACATCGCTTTAAGAAATTTTATTTTGAAAATTATATTTATTTGAACATTGTATGTCATTAAAGATTTGAATTGTTTAATAATTGGTAAATTTAATGATATCTGGGAACTCATTAAAGTATTGTTAAAAAATCCAATCCTTATTTTGAATATATTACATCTTGCATCATGTTTTTCCTTGTACAGGTTATGAAACATTAATTGAAAATATGGGCTACTAGATATTTAATATAATTTATGTATGTATTTTTAAAATATTAATTATGACAAGCACGTTTTTCATGTAAAATATATTTCATTGCGATTACAATTTTAATAGAATGTGTTTGGTATACCTAATTAATGTTTTTTAAATTTTTAAAAATATTTTCAAAATATTTGTCACCTCCAACATCATAAGCAAATTTGAAAATTTTTCGTCTTTATTATTTCAATTGACATTTCATACTTGTAGATGATTCCTATAACATGTAGTGTTATATTCAAAATAAAAGGATTGCATCAATCCTATCTAAAAAAAAAAATAAATACAGCGTTTCGAGTTATTATAATGTCATTAATTTAGATACTCAGTAGCAACCATTTCGATCATTTATATCGGGTGGTCCAAAGTGGATGGTATACTAACATCAAAATTAATTCAAATTCTGTATATCTAAGTTATTCAAAGTGAATAACGTTTTTAAATATTTTCGCAACCAGGTAACATTTTTTATTTAAAACTTGTTTGTTCACTTTATTGAAATATTTCAATGCTTTTTGGGAAAATCTGACCTTTACAGAAGTACGGATATCTTTTCTGTTTATAGTAATTAAAAATACATTTTTAACATAAACGTTATACTTACAATGAAATACAAATTCGCACGAAGAATGTTATTGAGTGTACATTAAGAATTTGGAAAAGCGTCTTTACAATGCTTCCTACTGAAATGAGCTGTAGCATATACCACTAGCACTAATAATTATTCTTGAAGCTGTAATCTTGCATAATAATGCCCTATAACAATCGAGATAATTTATCAAATAGATAACAAATGTGTTCAAAATGCTTTTACAACGATGCTGTAATTTTCTAGTATGGATGATGATGCTGTTAGAAGTACAATGGTTAATTATTTTCAATTTTATGAAATTAAAAATGTGTGATTTTATGTATATTTTCTTAAAAAATTATAATAAATTGTGTAAATTAAAAACTTATGAAAACTAAACTATAATAACTCCTACTTTATAAGATTGCGAGTGTAAATTTAAAGTAACAGGATATTTTTATTAGTAATACATTCCTATAAGAGTTAATACTGAAAGATAGAATTTTTCTTTTTACTTCCATACACTGCAATTTATTTTCGATTCCTTTTTAGTAGCCACTGCTTTGTTAATCTTGACAAATTCCTCATCATTGTAGTTGTTAAATGGTTTTATGCGAAGCCTCCTAATAGTTAATATATTGTTTATCACGATTAACTATTTCAATTAGGTTGACTAGAACCTCTTTCACGAACTCTTCAAAGTCGTCCAAAATGTGTATACTTCTCATTCATAAATAATTTCAAACTTGTAAATATAACATAGTTTCTTGGTTGTATCAACAACATGCGTACACCTTCGATGTTCTATTAAGCTTCTACTAATGATAATCACTGTACTAGTGCTTGTTCGCTGCTTTAACCATTCAATTAAATTTTAGGAGAATGAACTAGGCTTAATATCTACATAATTTTTTTCAGTTGCTGGAAAATAATTATCTATTTAGTTATTCAATTATTATTACGGTTTTGAAACACCTTAATTAATAATAATGAAATAAATAATTAAAAATACTATAACAACAGTTAAATTTCAGATGTCATACGTCAAATTAATCGTTAAAACAAAATAATGACTGGCATGGGGTATATCTGGTTGCCTATTCGTCAGTTACCAATGCATTAACAATTTGTTTTTTAGCGTTACACGTAGGGAAATTGTACGTGTAATAGAAAAAAAGAACCCGATATACAAGTACAGTTACTTCTGATAACTTAAACATACAAAATTTGAAATAATTCTTCCCCATATATATACTTTTAGCATACCATACTTTGGCATACCCGATATATATTAGTATTTATTGTCATTAATAAACTTGTTTCTTTTCATGTGTTTATGTGAATTAAATATTAGTTATAAGGATACAGTAGAATGATTTTGAAAATTGTTAAGGGACTGGAAAAAAAAATTCAAGTAAATAAAAGACATCAAACATCATAGAGATAGAATTTTATTGCGTTGAGGAAACTTTACATGTTTCGGAATCTCCATAATTTCATTATTATAACATAATCTCTAAATCTAGCTCTGTTGGCATTCGAAAAACCCCATTCATACTATTCCGACATTCGCTCGAAGATACATTAATTAACTAGGTCCGTCTTATATAATAATATTTATTTTCTCTTTTGTTTTGTTCATCATTTATCATTTGTTTCTTCTTATCGTTCTTACTATAATATTATTTATTACAATCATCGTCGTTTTCATCGCATATATGTATGTATATAGAAGACATCATTGTTCGAAAGGAGAACACAAAAATCGCTTAAATCGTTAAAACGTTTATCTTGATAAATCACAAATTTCTTCTTTTTTTTTTAGTACAAAAACCGCATTTTTTCTTTATGTATGTATGCAAATATTATCCGCTGAAAGAGGAACATAATCCGTACTCTTACGGTGAAATTTTGAACTACGAAACGATAAAATATACAATTCGAATCAACGAAAGGACGTCGAAAATCTACAATCGTTAACGTGTTCAATAATAATTTAATAATTTTTTTATCTTTATTATATAATAATTTTTTTTTTCATTAAGTACTTTATTTTCATTTTTTTCATCTTCGTGTATGTATATGCCTTAAAAATACAATATAATCATATACTATTATTAATAAATTATTATTTTCATTCCTCATTCTTCCGGAAAAAAACACCAGTTTCACATTATCAAAAATGGGTTAATTTACAATCATACGGACGCATATACTCTATAATCCCTTTCGCATCCTTATATCCGATAATCACAAAATCAATTCGTCAAATAAAATATATATATGTTATGTAATATGTATATATATAAATATATAATCGATAAACACTGCATTCAAGTTTAAATATTAGATTATTTTATTTATATGTAACAATATATACATTTAGAATAATCATCTTGCTCCATAGTTTTTCTTTTTTTTTCATTTATTATTATAAGGATGGCCTCCTCTATCGACGACTACTTTCCAATATCATTAGGCCTATTTTGATGTCTTTTTAATAAATATTAATATTATACATAATATATGAGTAATAACATTATTATTTTTTTATTATAATGGCAAGATTACTTGATCCTCCCCTGTTCATATCATCATAATTGACTGAAATGTGAAATGAGCTCACATTTGGATATTAGCCCTTTTAAAAGAAATAAACAGATGAAGATATTTAATAAATCAATGAATATCCAACAACAAGTAATGAAAAAACAATTTGAAACACTTTGAGGAAGTAGGATATGTATTTTCGTTATAAAACTACTTCTACTTTATCTCTAAAATAGAGTAGCAGAATTTTAACGGTGGTCTATGGCAATCGATGACCATCGCCAGTAGGTCAAACAGAATCGTTTACCTTAAGGGCGCACAAACTGCAGTACTAAGTTTGCGTTATGTAAAAAATGAGTGATAATATTACGTTTATATTTATTATCTATCTCCTTTGTGTAAAAGATAAGACGGAGAGGTAAATACAGTTTTGAGATATTTACACCGATATTTAAACATCTATTATTGTAAAGTTTGCTCAATTAGTAATATTTGTTGCTTAAGTGCAGTTTGTGTTATTTCAAAACCAAACTACTGCTATTGAAGGAAATCGACATGCTGATATTCAGATTCATTTAAAGACTTTGTTTTTCGCATACGATAGATCATAATAAAATTGCAGTTACTGTGTAGTAAAAAGGTTATTTCTGCCAGAAGTAATGATAAATGTGGAAAAGGAACACAAAAAAGGTGATAATGTCAATCCTGATGTTATTAAAATTATAAAAATTGGAGGACCAAGAAATTGCCAATGGATATAACCGGTTTATAAACTGTTGTGATAAGTACTGTGCATGCATTGCCGCAATAAAGCCGCGAATAGATCTGTGCTCCAAGTGTCATGGAAATAGCTTTCATCAGCTAAGTTGATGCATACCTCAGGAGATCTGTATTGCCACAGACAGCCAAGCGATACTGAGGGATCTAGTGAAGCCCAGAGGTACAATCATAACTGCTTTGGGAATGTAGTGCCTTACAGACCGCAATAAAGTCATTCGTTGTGGGTGCTCGGACATTCAGCAATCGCAGGAAACGAAAAAGCCGTTGAGTTAGCAAGAAAGTGATCGTCTGCTTCATACTAGGCCCAGAACCTGTTCTAGGAGTATCTAAAAATACAGCACGAGAGCAGGTAAGAAATTCCATCACAGAGAAACAAAAAGAACACTGGAATTATATAACCAGGCAAACTCATGGAAAAATGAAATACTGCAATGAAATATCTTCGCATCGTAACAGTTCTCCTAACAGGACACTGAATGCACACCTACAGAAAATTGGGATCAATACTGGAGATACCAACTGTAGACTATGTAATGAGAGGACAAAGAACGCTTACCACATTGTGTGGGAATGCGAGGTTCTGGAGACAAGAAGACAGGCAATTTTTGGCAAGCCAAAAGTGAACCTAGAAGATCACTTCGACCAACCAGCCAAAGATCTGTACAGATTAATGGTAATCGGATCCTGGAATGGCTAGAATAATTTAATGGGTAAAAGAAATGGTAGACTAAATACAAAAAGCTAAAAGGCTGCTGTGTTCCTGGAGATTGCATGTCAGACGGTTGTCACAAAAAAAATCTGATGCATTTCTCAGAAGCTGCCAATTAATTAATTATTGCGGTCTAGCAAAAAAGTTGAAGACTGCTTTTGAAAAGATCCCAAGAAGCCGTCATTGATTATGAAAGTATAGATATGCAAAAATACACCATACTACCATTATTTCCTTAAAAAAAAGCACCAACCTATTTGCATCACTTCAAAAAAGATGGAAGTTTTTGGGTTGACCTGTGAGAGGAATGGAGTTCAGATAAATTCTTCGAGCAATGAATGTCAATAACATTGAGCAAAATGATCAATGCCATCATTTCTATAGTTCAATGTAATCTAGGAGACGCTCTTCAACTACCCCATTGCTTTTGCCAACAGATTTGGTTTATTTAGAGTTCAGTCCTGATAGATACTATGTATTGTTCAAGAAGGAGTACTGTGCTCTTAATAGTGTGTTAAATATTAGGAATATTTTCAGTGTTAGTGGTATTAAGATGGCGGCGTGGACATTGAGCTATACTCTCCTGAAATAAAGGTGAAACACTTTCTTAGATTTCTTTGGAACACTATATAATAATATGCCACGTTTGCTATCTTATCACCAATGTGATTCCTTTCAATGAACACGATGCAACGGTAATGTTGCACTCTTGAAATTGCAGCGAAAACCCTAAAATACAATGGCGACATCTTGACAAGTGAATCAAAGGAATCAAAACCAATAGGATTTACACTGGCTGGGTACCTTCATAAAACAGTATCACTCTTACGTTTTATTATATAGGCCTAGGGCGAGCATCAGTATCTGTCCAAAAGTATTCGCACAGGACACAAGAAATACAAAGATCAAGATATCAAATAAACGGTGTCAATTATCAGAAATCCTAATGTAGAAAACTGAACATGTCCAAACCTTATTGACCCATAAAGACAAAAGTCAGAACCGAGAAAAAAAAAAGCATATAGGTATAAGATACCTAGGCCCTAATTATTGGTTTAGAATGAATTTTCTTCATTATCATTCATATTATAATAAAGTATATCTTTGATAAAGTCATCTTACAAATACATCCGAGAAAATCGGTGTGGAACTTATATGAAAGAAAACAGAAAGAAATTTAAAGTACATAGAATAATAGCTAGAGGGCGGAACGGCGACAGGCTTTATTAGCGATGATCCATATGGGGTTATCGAGATTTATAAGACGAGATAATTGTATCTAGGTGTGTCTAACTAATCATATACCTCTGCACTACGAAAAAGGACCAATGCGTTTCCTATATCACTGTATCATCTGATAGAGCCTGTCATCGGTCCACTCTCTGGTAACAATATTTTAATATCTCAAAACTTGTTTTGCTGACTCCGTCACCGCTTTTACAATGGACAGTAAGATTTTTCGAATTGTAAATTTGAGTTAATAAATAATATAAATTAGATTAAAATTAAGAAACAAAAATCGACAGACAATTGTATATTCATTGATTGACCTTCACTCTTTCTTCCAATTCATATTAATTATACTATAATATGCAATTACACATTTTGAGGAGCAGTCGTCGATAGACAGGGATTCCCATTTGCGCTAAATTGATGCAATATTTCGATATACTGATTACTTCATAATAATCGTACAGGTCAACTTATTGTTTAAATGTTACTTTCTATCTACGGCTGTTTCTCTCTCATATTCTATTGAATTGCTAAAAACTAGTTAGGTATTGGTAGGATTAAATGTTCAGTGGTGAGGCGGGCACTGATCCAGTGATAGTTACATATATGTAGGTACTGAACTATGTTAATATTTAGGGAGGTACATTAACAACTGACATCTCAAATCTTGACTAGATTTTTTTTTTGTTATTCTTTTGATATGATTTTATTTAAACAAAGTAAATTTTATGTATTGTGATATGCTTTTATTTAATATTACGGTATAGAAAACTGTACATGCACACTTTAAAAGGATGAAATAATCTTTCGTTTAGTTTTATTTTACGGCACTAATATTGCTTTTACGGTTCAAACTTGATTTATTAGAAAATAATTTGATTGAATTTTGTAACTCAAGAAATACAAAGATCAAGATGTCAGTTAGTATTACCTATAAAAATATTAAAAATAAAAAAATCGATAAGAATTAATACATATCTTGTGGTCCTAAATTAAAATTAATATACAAAAAAAGTTAGATTAAACATTAACAAATTCGTATAAAAGCAACTTAGAAATAAGCAACAGTGTATTACCATTATATATACAAATAATCGGTCATTATTACAAAATATTTGTGTACGTGTTTGTAATGATAATTTCGTTAATTTCTTCTCTGATTTCATTTACCTATTTTATGTATTTTTATTCGTTATTATTCATCGAATATTATTAATATTATCTAATGTTACATTTTACATATTTTCACCTCACTCTAAACTTCTGAGCTTTCTTCTACTGATCACAAAAAACGCCATAATTCATATATAATGTAATATTGCGTACTTTAGAATAGTTTGGTTCGGGGAAATAGCAAAGTTATCGTTTCATAAGAATAAATGCTTGGGTATGTATCGAATTCTGTGCTGTTTCTTTGGCCTATAGTGCGGGCTTATTATTTATTATTCGCGTAAATTAACATTTTGTTGTTAGACACGAGAATAAATTTATCTGATTTTCAAAATAGATTAGCACTGTGTGTTGCTATTTCTGGATAGACAAGTTTAAATAAACTTTATACTCCTTTCATGGACGAAATGTGACCAAAATCTCACTGTTACAGTTTATAAACGGCTTGTTGTATTTGATGAAGAAGTATGTTTGCAATTTTTTCCTAGAGGAACAAGCGTGCCAACCTATTTTGAAGTTAAATTCAATGAATCAATAAATAAAATAAGGTCTGGTCCTAGGTGGCTGTACTATAATATAATTACGTATCAATAAAACAAAATCAAATTCTGAATACAAAAGTTCTTCTTCTTCTTCTTCTTTGTAGCATTATTGCAAATGTCTTGGTGTGATGAGTGATCAAAAACGCATATTAATAACTTGATGCCCGCATAAAAGTACCATAAAGTAATAACATAAACATTGATAAACGTTCAATATTGAGCTATACTTACAATACAGAAAAAGCTGCTTTCTTGAGAAAATTTATTATGGTGCAAGAATCTATCTTCATTTTCATAAAAATTCGTGTGTGAGAAGAAAAATTATTTCAAGACATACATATGGCTTTAAATTAAACTCATATGATTGTAAATTAATCATTAATCTCAAATATTTATTATTTGGTATTGGTGAACCGACATTCCCAATAAAAAAGAATTAAAATTATATTTTTATAAATCGTTATTCAGAACACTATTTCATTTTGTTTATGGTATTAACCTCCTGGTTGTACTTTTTAAAACAATTTAGGGTAAGAATTTTTATCAACAGAAAACGTTTATATCATTAGTATAAAAACTTTTATATTTGACACAAGAAACACAGCCAACTAGGGTTACAGACTTCGGTATATTGTTTGTTAAGTAAATCAAAGATTATCGCTTCTCTCAAAGACATGATAAGATAATTTTCATGTTAATTTTTTTTTTTACTGAGACGAACAATTAGATAAATACCTATATATTATATAGATCTTGCTTTTAAAGTTTTGGAAGTGCTATTTATCCGCAATACAAATTAATAAATACAAATAGGTATACGTTTGTGTGCAATTTTTCCCTATTCATTCCCTAAAATTTGTGACGGAAGCTTATAAAGTTTGTTCATCGGTGATTTAAATCATTTTGGCAGTGACTAAATCAATAATAGGAATTATTGGAATGTCTCCTTTATATTTTTCCTCGCTTTTATCGTAAAAAGAATCTAATATAATATTATTTCTTCTCGGTAATTAAGTATTGGGAAAGATTCCAAAAATTCGCAGCACTGTTTCTATATAAGATTACCTTCAGTTATCAATCGACCACAATAACTTCGATATTTCGTATTTTCTTTACAATTAATTTTTATATATGTATAATAATTATTTTATATATTATATATAATTTCCTCAGGTTCAAAGTCCACATGTATTCGTCTCGTAATTCTTACATGTTCATATTCATAAGTATTTTATAATTGTAAAAACTCTTATCACCACACTATTCGTTTTCAGTTCTTTTACTTGTTCTATTTATTTAAACGATTGTTGTTGCATTTCCGCTTATTTAGACATCTGTTATTATATTTTTATTAGAATTCTATTTCGCCTGTTTCACCGGCGACTCATTCCTTTTTGACGGCTCTGAATAACGTCACAATTTGTCACGTGCATCCCAATGGACTTTGTCTCGGCGGAAATTTCCAGGTTCCTCTAACATCTGAACCATTAGGACTCGTCTTAATGCTAGAAAAGAGCCACAGATCGCACTCATATAATTTTACATACATCAGATATTAACGTCATTACAACCTGATGATTTTTAATTTCTCACTCGAACAGAAATATCGATATCGGAATGCAGAATTTGAATTTGTTGAAATTGATTCGGGTAATTTTATGAATTTGAAGGAATATTGGCTTTAATTCAGTGATTTTTAAAAAATTAAATTAGTAAAGGTGTACACACAGGTGTTAAATTAACCAAATTTTGCACAGTTTAAATATACAATCAGTCAAAGCAGAAATGTTGTTTAGCGCTTATCCGACATCATTGCTTTTGCAACGTCACCAGTTTATCCGCGCGTTGGTATCGATCGCAAGAATCAAGTTACCGTGATAGGAAATAGTCGCCGTTTCAATGATCAAGAATTCTAGAGAAAGTTTATCTGATAAATCTACCAGATTAACGTTTTGTAATGGTGTTTGTCGTGCTATTTTTTGGCAGTGGAATAAAACAAATGTCATTGTTACGACAATTTCTGCATTTACACTATACTATAAAAACTATGCTGCCCAATGAATTAATAATCGCTTTTTCTTATAAGATCTAAGAAAATCTTGAATAGTTAGTAAATTCTTTTTTAAATGATGCTGGTGAAAGGGCTGCACTACCACCTATAAATAAGATGAAACTCCTTCTGTGGGAGTGGTCGGTGTTTGGCTTTCAAAATTTTGTAACTGAAGAACTTGGTAGACTTGGGTCTGCAAGACATCCACTTCTGTAATGCATGAAACTTTGAAGAAGGCCAATACTTTTATTAGATTTCCTAGAAGTGCTGAAGATTTTGTGGAAATTAAACATTTGTGGTCAAAGAGATACCTTTTTCTAGGTGCTATCAATGCGATAGACTGCACACATACGTTAGAATTCCAAAGTTTCATGAATTCGATGACGCATATTGCCACGAAATTATTATTATTAGAATTTTTTAAGTAGTTTTTAAGTTAAGGTGTACAAGCTCACTAATTTCTGTTCACTCAGCGAAGTCGCCATATAAAAACGTACACGAGTCGATCAAGTGTAGAGTTAAGACTACAGAATTGTTTTTCAAAATGGAAGTTGGCTTATTTTATTCAAACGTGTGGTGCTACAATAGGGTTAATCCAGGTAGGTACTCTTTATATTTATGTATTATTAAGTATTTAACCAACGATAACCGAGTTACCCCTAGCTGCGGAATCATGGTTTAGGTCCCGTGACAAAATGGTGGAGGTGCCGGGCAACGATCCTGATACCACTCGTCTTCAGTTTTTTATATGGCGACTTTGCTGTGTAGACATCAATCAGTCAGCTTGTACAACTTAACTTAACTTAAAAACTATTTGAAATATTAATAATAATAATTTCGTGGCATTGTATAAACTGAAAAAGGCGTACTCCGGCATATGGGCAACTTGTAATACAGAAGAAATTTTTATTAGTGTAGACTGTCAATTGTCCGAGTTGCTAAAACCGACACAGAAGAATGTGTATTATTAGGAGACGATAATTATTCTATATCATCTTGGGTTACGACTCTCTAGAGAAATCAAAGCAAAGTTAAATAAAATAATATTCTCCAGCAAGAACGTGTGATAATTGCACGTTTTGAGCAGTTAAAAAGAAGATTTGTTATCTTTCAGTATAAAATTAGTAGTCTTTTTCTAATAACCTATGCTAATATCCCTAAACGCTTAATGATAATGCAGATTTTCAATAATTAACTCAAGAAGTCAATATTGAAATTAGCATATAAAATAACGACATCAAATATAATTCATCAATTAGACCTGATGAGAAGCAATTACAGGAATACAGGAAAGGCAGGATTTGCAATTGCTTTTACTTAAAGCACTCATTTTCAATGTTTAGAACATAGAAGCTATTTAGAAAAGTGGAAAAATTTGAACTGCATAAGTACAGCAAATATTAAATTAACCGCAATTTTGGTTATTCTCTTGGTTGTTTAATAATTTTCATTTTGTTAATTATTAAACACTTATTACTGAAATAAACGCATTGGGTGTATTTAAATTAATAAAATAGAAGTAAGAATATAATATCATAGCCTTCGCTATGGGTTCCTTGTTAGATTAATTATATTAATTTTGATGTTAATTTAACATCTGTCGTTCACTTAATGTACAAATATGTTTTTTTTTTGTTTAATAAAAACCACAAAACTGTGTTCCTTCTTAAACGTTTTTTATAAAATTTACTTTACCCAATATTTTTGTAAAAATTATTGTTTTGTTTATTAATCCTTTAAGTAATAAATTTTGTACAAAATTTAAGTAATAAACTTTCCATAGAAAACCTATTTAACAATTTATTTTCGAAATATCTAAGTGATATTTCTCTCTTCATATTAAGAACATTCTTTATATTTCTGATTTAAAATAATGCGATATTTTTTAATCTTTTTATTTGTCATTCAGATCTTTCTGAAAATGCGAGTCATCCATCATGATGAGCTTTATTTCAGCTAGGAGTGACAAAAAGTGAAATCCCAATTTAACGTCACTTTGCATCATTGCTGCTAGCTGGGATTAATATCTTCAATACAAAAAAAAATCATTATAAATCCAAGGAACTGTTTTGAACTGTACCTTACTGCAAAAATGTACTTCGATATTAAAAAAACAAAGATATATTTAATACCCCACTTATTGACAGATTCAAATTCTGCTTCCATATATATATATAATAAAATGATTACAAAATAACGCAGACTCAATTCGAACGGCATACTATTTAAAAATTGAGCATCTGATCGGAATATCGCACTCCGTGGGTAATTACATTTGCTATATAATCCGCAAACGTTCCCAAAAACATATCGTGTGATCTGCGTGGTACATCATTAAACCTACTCCTTGTGTTTCTCCTACTATTTTACCGTGAATATCTCCTTCTGTCCATTTCAAACCCTAATAATTATATATTTTATTTTATATTTAATGTCTCTAATAATAATAATAATAACCTAAAACGTTTCCATGTCTGTCTGTACGACACACACAAAGTGGCAGTGAATATGTTAGAATATACCTCATTTTCGTACATACTGCAGACATAGACTGTGTATTTCATTATGTTTATTCATTTAAAAGAAACATCCGACCTTGTTCTCGATAATTTCATCTTTTGGCATTTGTAAAGTGCACAAATATATTGGTGATAAATTATCACGTTGATTTGGTGATCGTTCAGCTTGAATTTTTTTATTAAAATGGAAGATATATTAATAAAAGAATGCGATTTTCGATAGTAGATCCTACAGTAGATGCGTGAAAAGTTTAAAAGCAAATTAAAAGGTACAAAATGTTTTCATTGTTTTTTTTTTCTGGCAGATTGGATTGATTGATTTATATTTAAATGAACATGGTTTTTCTAATTCCATTATAAAATGTCAACATTTTGAATCATTTGCGTTATGAGAAGGTATTTATTTTCTCGCAAATGATAAATTAACTATTTATGACACTATGGGAAAATTTAAGCATAAAGATCATCCAATTTGAGCGAGAGAGATGACAGTGTTTGTAATGGCGGCTGGTGCAGCGAGCTCTCTTCTCTCTTACTCAAACTGGACAGGTTGTTCTTTCTTTGGATGCACGTACACCAAAAAGCCAATTTGTCCAGAACAACAAAATAATTTCAAAAAAGAAATATCATGAAAAATTACAGGCCTGCACCATGGGATGGGAGCAACAAAATATTTCGTTAGTTCAAATAAATTATGGGTTAAATGAATAAATAATTTAGTTCAATTAATCAAATAGTTATTTGCCTATATTTAATTCAATATTTAATTAGTTTAAACACAAATTTGGTGTTATCAAACAAATCGGTTTTTCAGTGTATATATTATTTCCGGTTTAGGTATTTCATATTAACGTTGCACATAAATCGTAGTGTGTTAATTTTAAATCATAACATTAACTATGTGTTGATCTTAAATATCTGCATTGAGAGTAAATATGAATGAATGCTTGCAACTCAAACATTCAAAATATTGACGTATTTTAATGGGATTAGAAAATGGCTCATTGTGGAACAAGAAATAAAAGTGATCTATTTTATCACTCGACATACGGTACATAGTTGAACGACGACTTCCCCTGGCGTTTCGTGCAGATATTTTCTGATTCTGCTCTTATAAACAACATAAAAATTTCACTTTATTATCGCAGTTTAGAACAAATTATTTAATCTATAGTAAATAATAACTCAATTAACTACTTTAAAATAGTAATTATACTTACTTTACTATATGTTTGCATGTTATTAAAGTAATTGATTGAGATTAATTGTATTATTATTTACTATACAACTCAATCTGGACAAAACCATGAATTAATAATTATTTTTTTAAAGCGAAAACAAGAAAACAAGTTGTTGATCCTCACAATAATATATAACACGACCGGTTTTGCTCTAGTCGAGTATTCTCATGCCAGAATTCCAAATCAGTTTAAAATTAGTCAAGATTTAAACTGATTTGGAATTCTGGCCTGAGGATGCTCGATGGAAGCGAAACAGGTCGTGTTATATTAAGAATTTTGTGAGGATCAAGATCTTGGTTTTCTTGCTTTCCCTTTATATACTACTCACACAGAGTCAAACTATGGATGTTATTATTTTTTTAACTTTCCTTCCATCCCCTAGGGGTGGGAGAGGAATAAGAAAATTAATACGCTTCCCTACATTGCCCTTTTTTTAAAAAAAAAACAAATTATTTTATCAATATTTTTTTTGGTCTCCCTGGGTTGGCGGTGTTTTTATTAATTAATTTAATCGATTAGAAAATTTAATCCGCCCCTGCTTTAAAAAATACTACCTTTGGATAAGTTTGTTCCCCTTGTCTTCTCAAAAATAACTGTCACTAAATGATTAAATTTACCTAACATTACAATTCCTTTTCTAAAATGAAATATTTTATCATTATTTTTTTTTGTCCTTTAGCTCTACCCTACATCCTCTCAAAAAATACAGAAAAAAATTAATGTAATTTTTGTTCAGTTTCACCTTCCGCTGTGTTGTTAGAAATAAATTTGGCATTTAAAAAGTATTTAATGTTGGAGTTGTTATTTTTAATTCCTTAATACTACAGTATATTGAACGAAAGATGATTTATCATTCTTCTCCCACTTAGTAGGAGTATTGTTAGAAAATTAATTCAATCGTTAAAAAAGAAGAAATAACTAACAAAATTAGAAAAATGCCTTTTTATTAATGACGACAATTCTATAAATCGTCGATGATTTTAAATTATGACATTGCTGTTGGGGTTTTATGACAGCATTAGAAAAACGTGACGCGCTCTTTGTCTCGACAGACAATTTTCCATATATGTATTATACCTATATTGCTTACTAAAGGAGAAAATCATGAGTAACAATATGAAAGCAGAATATATCTCCATCTCTTTTTCATCGTCGTGACAGCTAAAAAACTGCGCATGTGCCGCATGTATGTGTCCTATTGGTCCAAAGCGACCGATAGCCCTATGAAAATTGGTTGGTTTGTGCTTTGTTCATTGCGCATAGTGACACAAGGGAAATCACGCGTTGATTATTGGCGATTAGCTTTTGTAAATAAATGTGCAATTAGTGTGCTAGGGAGGTTTTTAGAATCGATGTCGCAAACAAGAAAGGAAAACCAAATGGACATGTTTTTTTGTGTAACAGTCTCTAGAGGTACTGCAGGACATATCAATCAATAATCTATATCAAGTAAAAATATAATTATATGCCATCCAAACTAATTCAAGATTTTCCCTTGCCCTATCATAACTTTTATATAGAATTTTGCATTTCGGTGGTTGCAATATAAATTTCTAATTATAATCCATGTGTGATCAATTAAATTTTAAAGAATTGGTCAAGTACACATCGTTGTAATTCTAAAATTTATATACCATTAATTCGTTAACTTTGTTCAAATTGAAATTTTAAACCGCCCAGTTTCTTTTTGATGAGCCCAGTAAACACAATACCGTAAGAAAAGGATACAATGATATATGCCTCTCATATTGTTGATCACGTTTCTTGTCCATTATTAGCGTAGGGAATTAGCAATATAGGTATAATACATATATGCAATTTTCACGTTTAGTGATGAAATAAATCACGTTTACTTCCGGTTTCTGGAGTACCCAGCGGCGGCTGCTGCATACGTCACCGGTAGGGCTATTACATTGCCGACAGGCCCAGGACATTGAGTGGGAGATACCCCGAGAACATTGGCCGCAACAGCGGATAGGCATAACATACCTCTACGGATCAGTATCCCGTGCGCACATAAAATTACAGATTCGCATAATGTTTCGTATCGAAAGATCCTAAAGGATTCGCACCAGCGCTGAGCGATTCAAATCTTTTTAGTGATTCGAATTCTAATGATTGCACTTTATTCTAAGGATCTTGCAAAAAAAAAAACAGTAAATTAAAATTTTCGTAAAAAAAAATAAAACAAAAAGAAGCAATAATTATTGTTATTAACAAAATAAAAACAACAAAATTAAAAAAATGTAAATGTTTGTAATTTTATAAAAATAATAATAATAATAATAATAATAATAATATTTATTGATTCATAATATTAATACATTATAATTGAATCAGTCAAAGAAAAAGAAAAAGGAAAATAAATGCAAAAAAGGTAATGAATTTAAATGAGTACGACCCATACATATATCAATATGATATTGAAATATATTGATATAGTAGGAATGTTCCAACATACAGTTTTCGTACAGTCCTTGATCACTTGAACGAATCAGACAACACATTTCCATTTTCGTAAACCCTAATCTTTTTGTACGATTGGTTCACGTGATCAAGGACCGTACGCAAAGTGCGTGTTGGAACTGGCCTATACTATTTGCTTCCGATGCGATTTCGTATCAAGTGACTCCCTGCGGTACGACTCTAGTAAGCTAGTATAGTCAAGGAGCTGGAGTCAGAGTACTGAGCTGATACGATTTCATATCAACTAACTTCCTGCGGTGCGACCCTAATATACTAGTATACTATTGACTCCTATACGGATTTGTATAAACCGAAATGATTCGTATAGATTGATTCGGATCCGTATAAATAGTAAAGATTCGTATCGTACGAATCATATGCGAATAGAATGTACTGATAAAACATACAAATCGGACCCACCTCTAGTATCTACTCCCACCCCATGGCGTAAGCCTGTATTTAGTTGGACAATGATCGATATGCTATTATCCGAAATACGGAAATGTTACGAACTTCTACGACGAAATCTGATCACTGTAATAGCCCACGTAAACGTATGCACCAATTATGAATTAAATGATTAATTAGATGTGTGAACCTGTGTCAATGAGTTTGCCGATTACGCTTTTTCAGGTAAATCAAATTAATGTTAAAAATAGCAAACATATAGTTTTTAATAATCTCCAAAATTATTTTTAGATATAACTAAGTTCATAAGGGATTTTGAAACAATGAAAAATTTTCTTTCGCATCTTCTAAGACCAAACTGATTTATGACAACAGAAAACGTTTAATATGTACTACAAATCAAATGGTGCATATGGTAACACTGAAATTTTTAAATAAATATACACGAGCATTCAAAAATAATCAGACAAGCAGCTCTTATGTCACTTACACTGGCACAATTGAGGCAATATCGCAAATAAAAGAACAGAAAATATCGCAGTTTCATGCTCGTATGTCTCCTATAGTGAGAAACTATGCGAAATAAATGAATTGTATGTATTTTTCTTTTCGTTTCACAATAAAATGTGTATTGGCCGATAATAATTTTACCTAATTAATTTTATCCTATTAATTGTAGCATTCCAGTTATTAATATTATTTAATTAGGTTTTTTTTTTCGTTCTAAAACGGCGGTTCGAAAAGATTTGAAAAAGAAAATATACATCTTCAGGGGTCGATCAGATTGCTTTTTTTTTAATAACGTGTAGAAATAGAAAGAAAAATGCGTTCGGGCCACCTTACAATTTAAGAATTATAGTCCTTTTTAGTCTCCTAACACGCCAATTTAAGAAATTCACTTGGTACATTTCCAGCGCACTCTCTAAAAGGGTTTTTTTTTTTTGTTTTAGTTTTACGCATTTAAGGCCGTACGAAACCTTGGAAGAAGTCTTTTTTTATTAATATAGTTAATTAGAGAGGTAAAAGTCATTATTGTTTCGTTCTCGTCGCGGATTCATCTTTAGTTTCTTAGTCATTTCGCTTGCCTTCCTGCATTTCGAATTGTTTCTAGCGCGCACAATCACCAAATTTTATAGTACGTATAGTAATCCGGTTCTCCCCAGCTTTTTTTTGCTTTATTTTTTTTTTTAAAAGAGTATTCCAGTTCTTCTTCAAACAATTTATATACGAATATATTAGTCTAGAAGGAGAAGAGATGCTGTATGAAGGAAGGGCAGTGTGTCTCTCAGTAATTGCGGTGTGGGCGTTTGAAACTGTGACGCAAGAATGTGGCGCACGCCTTGCTACGTTGCGATATGATTTCGACGAGATGGTCTTCGAGCGCCAGAAGCGGTGCCGGCAGAGGTAGTAGGCTGAAGGTGGCCACGTTGAGACTTTCCCATTGTCAAACGGCGCTGTTCGGGAAGCGGGGCGGTGGTAGTGGCGGCGGCGGCCTGCTGCCCGCGTCTCCGCCTCTAGACGAGTGTTCCGAACCTGCTACATGCAATAAGCACTCGTTACTTTGGTTCCGGGCTGCGGAAAAATCGACACAATTAAAAGTCGGTAACCTGATAAGTTGCTGTGGGGATTTTAATTGTATGATTATATAGCTACAACAAATTTTGCTGTAAGGAGGTTCAAACACTCGCATGGTCATTGGCATATAGGTACACCATGTATAATCTAAAACAAAATAAAAACATATCTAATTGGTGTTTTACCGGGTTGGAATAAAGTATGAAACCATGCAGATATTTTTAAGACGGAAACGATAGTAATTGATAAAGCTTTTTTAAAACATAACGACGCTTAATATATTTGATTTCAATTTTGCTGTGGTTACTGTACTTCCTGTTCATCCGGAAGCATCGTCAACTTTCTTTCTCTTTTAAATACAGGCTGTCCCATGAAGATTTAGACACGAAATATCTCGTCAAGGAATTATAACATAAAAATTACATAACTTTTAATAATAGATGCTGCTTTCCAGAAGTTTGAGATCTCATATAATCTCACTCACTTATTTTGTCTCAGTTAAAATAAAGAGACTGTCAGATTAAGTGATAGTTTATTAACTGAGTCAGCAAAGAGATCTTAGCTCACTATGTCACAATTGAGTAAGATTATATGAGATCTCAGACATCTGGCAAGCAGCAATAATATGTTTAGATTACTCTTAAAGGCTTTAGTTTAAGATCCCTTGACATAAATTAAAAAAAAAAAAAATTGAACACCCTCTATATTTTTGTAATTTTAGATTCCTCTCGATTAACTGGTTAAATTGATTTATCACACTTACTGTCTATTATCATTACCCAGTCTGTTATTAATAAATGAAGTTGGTATTTTATAGTTACTACATCGAAGTACTTCGTGAAGTAATGTATGAAATATGGAGAAAGTTGACGACAAACAGATGTTAATAGAATAAAAATAGAAAAAAAAGTAATCTGGTAGTCTACATCACATATCAACAAGAATTCACGTATTAACATAGAATATTGTGGCAGATGTCAACATCAGATTAACAGTTTCAATTATAAGAGAGAGGTATTATTATTGTTGTATTAGTTCATAATGCCTTTTTTATTTACGCCCAGTGAATATGTTGATATGGTGATTGCTTATGGCGAATGTAAAAAATTGTAGAAGTCTGAAATTGTAAGAGCTGATATCTGATCGTTTAACACCTAGTAAAGATACATTTAAAAATGTTGAACAAAAATTGCGCACTAGCAATTTCCAGGTGGAAAAGCGAAACAGGAAGCTCCAAGCATAAAACTTATTCAAACCGACGAAAACACAATTAATATTCTTGCCTATTTACAAACTAATCCCCACGCATCTACTCGATGTCTGGTAGAAGAACTAGGTATCAGCAAATCAACAATCCAGAGAGTACTGAAAAAATCAGAGATATCATCTTATAGATACATCTAGTCCACAGGTTTTGATCCCGAGATCTGACCAATCCGGACCATGCAACATTTATCGCCCACATGAACGTCCACATAGAAGAGGATGTATATTTTTTGGATAAAATTTATGGAGTGGAGGAATCAAGATTTCATAATAAGCGGGACTGTTAACCGTCATAATTTGCCACTATTGGTCTTCCGAAAATCCAAAATGGACAAGAAAAAACAGATTTCAAGCAATCTGGGGAGTGTGTGATATGGTGCATTTAATTGGTCCATATATTTATGATGGCACAATGACCGGTGAGAGATATTTGAACTTGTTGCAAAATATGCTCCCGATCCTACTTCAAGATGTTCCCGCAGAATGAAAGGCTATACTCAACGACGTCCATACTCCACATTTTTATTACGGACTTAGAGATTACTGAAATAGGTCTTCCCTGAACGGTGGATTGGACGGAACGGTCCTATTCCTGCACGATCACCAGATTTGACCCCAGTAGATTACTTCCTCTGTGGATATTTGAAAGATATAGTTTATACAACATAACTTAGAGATTTAGAAGACTTAAAAAATAAAATACTTGAAGCATGTCGTACTGTAACCCCAGAAATGATTAGGGCGGCATGTAACAGAAATCTATTGTCCAAATTTGAAAACTGCGTTCATGAAGGTGGAAATCAATTTGAACAGCTCCTTTAAAACTTTAAATTGCTTGTAACTGTACACTGTTAACATTTGTTTATTGGCAATGTTCCACATACTTCTGAAGCGATTATAAAATACCAACTTCATTTGTTAATAACAGACTAGGTAATCGTAATAGACAGTAAGTGCGATAAATCAATTTAACCAGTTTATCGAGATGAATCTAAAACTACAAAAATATACAGGGTGTTCAATTTAATTTTTTTAAATTTCTGTCACGTTGCCTAAAACTAAAACTTTAAAAAGTAATTTAAACACGCCATATTATGCGGCGTTCCCAATAATATCTATCCACCAAATTAAACTTTTGTGATACAATTCGTTACCAAGATATTTTTAGTGTCTAGATCGTCATGGGACACCCTATATAACAATATATTTTAAAATATTGTTTTAATAATAGTATTTTATACGGAGGAAAAGTGACACTTTTCATGCCGCACTAGTGCATAGCAATGCTAATAGAGAGTCAGCTATGGAAAGTTACTTAACTAATTAATACTAAATAAAATATACCATTTTTCTTCAATCGTTGGCGAATTTCTACAGTGTGTATCATGATGAGCTTCCATTAAACATATACGGAGAAGTAAATAAGTGGGAGATTTAAATAAAAAAATTTATGGTAAGTTAGTTTAACTAAAATATTTTCGACTTCCGGGAATGCTTATGCCTTATATCGGAAGTAGTTCTCAGTCAACTTTGCTATTGCAAATAGAAAGGTTTTCTGAATTTTATGTCAAGTTTATCTAACATACCAGGCACTTAATCTTTATGCTTTACTGTTAAGCTTGCAGTCGGTACAGTGGAATTTTTTTCATTTACATTGTAAATAATATCTACCAAAATGAGGTATCTATTTCAAACAACGAAATTAAGTAATATTAAACTGAAGAAAGGGGGCAAAGCGAAACATCTTCAATTTGTGGTAACCCATTTTTTCGTTTTAAAAAGCCACCCCTAACTTTCTCCGCGGCTTATTTTTATTGTAAAAACCTTTCTCGAATTACATTTATATACATTATAAATTTTAAAAATGTCTCGAAAGTATTTCTACATAATTTTTTTGTTCGATAAAGTATTGTTTTTCTTGTAATATATTTTTTTATTTTTTGTTTTACCTAAAGATTGCGATGTAATATACATATGTATTGATTTCATTTTGTTTGATGAATATGAAATTCAATATTTTGTTGGTATACAGCAACGTTGCTTTCAGATAAATTATTTTTTAATGTTTGAGGCACACATCATAAAACACATATAAAGATACGAAAATCATGCTATCATAAACAAAAACACAAACAAACCTCTAGCGGCAGATTCTATTTGGCAAGCTATTTTGTTTGCAAATCAAACACATGCTTTACTTGTAACCATGCACAAGATCACATCGTATATTATTATATCTATCGTAGTACTGGCTTTATGACGTGCAACGGCTAAAAAAAAAATAAACACATCGGGCATGCACAACGGAAGGGAATTTTAAAAATTCAGGTGTAAATCTAGATATCCGTATGGTATGTACGCACGTGCAGATTGTGAAAGGATAATTAGTAATTACACATACAATAGGAGGACATATAATGTAAGTGTCTAACTTGTTCATTTTGTCAGTATCTCACGCAACGTTAATAAAAATTAACAACAATTAGATAACAATAATAATAATAATAATAATAATAACAAGTATTTTATTATCCAAACAGGCAACGCCCAGTTATAGGATAATATATACAATATAGGTATACACAATAATACATGAAAATGATAATAATAATTGTATATGAATTAAAGAAAAACAATGAGAAATAATTAATTTGACTTAAATTGAATTAAGAAAAAAACAATCATATTAAATAAATCCTCTTCATGCCTATTAGCCATCTACGAAAGCGTGTGAAGTTGGGAGTCCGCCTCATAATATCTGTCTTCGTACAAAAGAACAAGAAGGTGTTCTTATACCTTGAGCTCAACCTTGGCACAGAAAATACGATGAAGGATGAAGAGGTAGTCTATATTATTGTTAAGTGATTTACAAAGGAATTTCTTACATATCTCCTTCCTCCTCACGCTTAACGCCAGTATGCCATGTTTTCGCAGTAATTCGTCCTGAGGGACACCTCTTTCAGGATAGATCCCATCAGATTCATATGATAAAAATTTAAAAAAATACAATGGATGGTATCTCAGCATAAAGAGTTATACGCATACAACGGGTCCCAAATCGAAGCAGCATATTCAAGCTTACTCAAAACAGACGCATAATACAATGCCTTTAAGAGGGAAGTATCTTTAAAGTATTCAGAGATACGTATGATCAAACAAGAAGATTTCATGGGGATTATAATGTATCGATATGGAATCTGAAGATAAGGGTATTATCAAAAAGTACACCAAGATCCCTACATTCAGATTTGCGAACTAAAGTGCTACACTTGATCCTATAAGTCGGTAAGTATGGGAAGAACGAACGAGTGTAGGTGACTACGCAACATTTTTCAACATTTAACCCCTTAAGGATCGTTTAGTAGTAAGCGATATCCGTATACGTTACGGGCTTGCGACTTAAGGGGTTAACTTAAGTTTGAAATTATCACACTAATCAACTAATGTGTCCAGTACACGCCGCAGTCGACAAGCATCATCAACAGAAGAAATTTCCGAAAATTTTTTATTGTCATCAGCATAAGCAAGTATAGCAAGCTCAATTTGCGAAAGCAGACTATTGATGGAAAGCACAAACAACAGGGGACCTAAATTCGACGCTTGCGCTACCTACACCAGAGGTAAGAATAATAATATTAGAGCTATATCCATTATGAATGACATAACATTTTCCCTGTTTTAGATACGATCTAAGCAAACGTACAGCAGATGGAACAAAAGCCATGTAACTCAACTTGGCGAGTAGGATGTCAGGATTCATCAAGTCAAAAGCTTTGGTCAGATCGGTGTAGATCACGTCACCTGCCGCGTCTGTCCGAGACCTCACTGATGAACTCAGATGTCGATGCAAGGTTAGTAACTGTAGATCGACTTGAGATGAACCAGTGTTGACAAGGGGAAATGCAAGCGTAAGTGTAGCTATAAATACGAACAAACAGCGCCTTCTCATCAAAGTTTTGCAAAATTCCTTTTAATGTACTGGTACAATTTTTGCAGTTTGCCAACGTACTAAAAAGATACCAGATTGGATTGACGGATTAATGATGATTTTCAGAGATTATGCAAATACAAATCTGCAGTCACCTGGATAACATTATCACCTGCGGTGAGTTTGTTAGTAAAAGTACCCATTAAAGATATTAATTCATCTATAGTAACTAAAGGAAAGAGCAAGGCAAAGAATCACTCATGACAATAGGCAATGAGGTGTCATGTGATAGTAGTAAAAGCAGAAGAAAATGCATCCGCAAAAGCATTGACAATATTATTCACCATGCAAGGATTCTATAGAATTTTGGATTCTATTGAGAATGTGTCATTTATTTTACCTTTTATTGTTGGTCTGATACTTTTAAATTCATTATAATAAATAACATTCTTGGTCTGAATCCACCGTATATGATAGAAATTTTTAGTTTTGAGATTCAGAATGATAAAAGATGTAAACCATGGAGGAAAGCAGTTATTAGAATGAGATTTAGAAGGTACATACTAATCCAGAATTGCGTACAAAGATTATAAAATGCGTTCAATGCTCCATAGCATTAGTCTTCAAGAAAGGAGTCAATCATAACGAAAAAAGTGATCTCACGCTGGCTTCCACAATGGTTTCACTGCGACTCGCCACAGTTACATCTTCTGCCAATATATAGAATAATGGGTAATTAACTTTGTGGAAATTGTACTGGAAATTAAATAGACGCGCTACATTTCCGCAACGCTATATCATTTATTCTGTATCATATTATTTATTTATGGACAATTGTTTGGGAAATTCACACATTAAGCAACCTTTTAGAAAGCGCTTAAGATCTTAATCTTAGAGAGAGATCGGACATTAGAAAATTGGTGGCAGGGTTGCAATAAGAATATTGTACAGATGGGACCTGCATTCGTGGCTAGTTTTAGGGAGCACACAACACAGTATCGCCATACGCTCATTGAATCATCAAATGTCGCACAACATATAAATGATACCGGACGTTTCATTAAGATAAAAGACTCTGAACTAATGGAAACGTTTTCGAAAGAATTAGATTCATACGAAACCATATACATAGGACTAGACTCTAATAACTTGTTTAAGTATGAATCTACTACTCTTCACCATTCGGTGTTGATTAATTTGTTGGGGTAAACAGAGATATCATTGCTCTTAGATTCATCATTAGTTCTTGTTCTAAATATCATTTTAAAGTGGGGATATCCATGCTTGCAGTATATTCTTTCTTAATCCATTTGGTCTTTGGTTGGAAATGGAAATCCTTGAATTTCCGAAACGAATAAACGACCTAGTGAAGAGGAGACTGATGGAATATATTCTGCTTCTGTCTTCTATTACTAGTCTATAGCTTTTACTAAATCTTTGATAATTGTATCTTGATTACCACCTTAACTTTTCACTTATATATAGAAGTTTAATGGGCACCAATTTGTACTGGTAAACTCCCAAATTTTAAATTATGCGACAATGAATCTAATAAAACTCTTCTAAAAATGGATCCAATGGGACAGTTGTATTTTAAGTTGCATATCCATTTCGTCTCTCATCTTTATAAGAAATGAATCGCGATAATAACGCCCTTAACGTGTTAATTATACCACTGCCAATTAGCGTGTCACGACTACATTTCTGACTTATTGTCTACAAGTGCGTTCTTGCTTGACTGCGATTTATTTCCAAGGTGAGTATAATATACCAATGTGTAGTAGCGTCTTTCGCAAAGTGGATTTGCGTTATGTAGGTCTAGCCGGTCCGTTCTGACCTTGTTCTTATAAAGTGCCGTGTGAGAATTTATGCGAATTTTGACAGGCGATTATGAAAGGTGAAACAATAAGTCGTTTGTTATACAGTGCTGTTACTTAATACGTTGGTATTTCCTTTTGTTCTTGTGTCTGTGCTTGCAATGAGGGAATTTTCCATAAAAAAAAAAACAAAATCGCTGTCTTTTTTTTATTATAGTAGACGAGGAATTGAGAAAGATTTCCTTCGACATCAGGATTTGAAATGAACATAACAAACAAAGTTTCTTTTGGTGTGTTTGATTTCTATATTTGTAATATAAGCTTTCAACTAAATAATTTCATTCTCTTGCGTTCTATAGGTTTTTGTAACTCTCATTAAAAAAATAAGCAATGTAAAAAATCTGTTAGCATTTTATGAAATAATTTCTTTTATTGTTAGAAATTGTACGATCATTAATGAAAACTCATTGATTCTTAAAATGATATTATACATCCTATCAAGTAATAAAAGAAAAATTGTATTTTTGTAAAGCAAAAAATATTATTCTTAATCTAAATGCACTACTAATTGTAGTGGCATTGGTTCATCTAATTACTAGGAATTTCCTACGCATTTTCGAGAAAAAAAACTGGGTTTTTCTAGCACAACAATGTGCAACTTAATATGGACTGCAGCTTTTTAAAGGGACATCGCTGGTTTTAGTAGTGAAGTTTCGCGCCCGTTAGACTGAAGTCTAGTTTTGCTATTAATATTAGCTCCCTAGTTAGTTTTGGTTTGTGGTAGGTTATGATTATCAAGTGAAATACATATGTCGACCCGATAATTAAATCTTCCGACATATGCTTGCCTGAGGTCAAAGTTGGTTAACGTCAGCATTTGTAAATAATTCAGGGTACTTCAATGGTTCTACTAGTGACCAGGTTACATCCGATACCTCAGTACAATATAATCCTTACTTTGCTCATACTGGTTCCTACTGTCTTGGATTCAGGGCCAATGGCCTTGGGCGCTTCGGAAGGTCCTTGGATTCAACAGTAATTAAATCTGTGCACTTTCAAAGATTCGTGATGGATAGCTTTGCCTTGAACTAGGTTCTTGTATCTTGGCTGTGGAAGGCCATTTACTACATTGCTTTGTGAATTACATGAAATTAATGCTCCCACTCAGGTCCATCTGCTTGTCTTCTACCGTCATCTGTAATCCTGACGCTGCCTGGCTAAAACTTTCATTGGCTTCTTCGAGGTTTGCGGTGCTGTTTTAGAGCCTTCGTTAGGTCTTTTCCACCCTCGAAACACTTCTTATTATCCTTAATGGTTTGGCTTACGTCTTCCACCTTGGGTTTATTTCATCAATTTCTCTGCCTTTGCGGTTTGACTTCTGCCTTCCGCTTGATTGGGATATCTGTAACTTTAAGTAGAGGTCCTTCAATAAATTGTTTTTCACCTGGACCAGATGAAACCTGGTTTTCTAACGAGGTTGATATTCCTTCCCCTACTCGTTTCTCATCCTGGATGTGGACAGGCATTGATGTAGTTTTGGAATAAAGAATATACGTAGTGCTAAATCTTCAATGTTATCATTTATAATATCCGCTGGCAATGTCTTATTGAACTTTATCAACTGCAGCTTTGTTCTGGCTTGGTGAGTCTTTTTTGAGTTTGCCTCTATTCTTTCAGTGAAACAACTATATGATTGCCGTATATATTTCTAGAATCTCGTATTATTTTGCCGGTTTCTTTCACTTTGGCAATATTTTTGAATATTTTGATCGACCTTTGGCATAATTAAATTGAGTTGAGTGCTAAATATTATACCAGGTAAGGGCAGGTAGAAAAGAGAGCTCTAAAACTGATTAAGGCGTAGGAGCTGGAACATATGAGAACCTAAAAAGGCTTTTCGGGTAAGCTTTGACTAGGGTACAACATGTTTCTAAGCCTAGGTTGCTGCAATTCATCATTGTGTTAGAAAACGAGAAATATGAACCGAGTTTAGTCTAAAGGGTCGCTGTTTTTTTCTGATAGCCAGTTAATATTTAAAGCGATCAGTTTCGCAAGTGTGGATTCCCAACTGGTTTGAAACTGTGTAAGTGGCCTAAATAGGGTTAGCACCTGAAAAAAATAACATTAGCTTGGGGATCTGGTCAGACGAGGTTGATCAACGTCATCCGTTGGAGCTGGCCTTTCCTTTGGCACTACCAAATCGCAAATTAAAAAGTTTACAATGGATGTATACATAATGAGTTCAGGGAGTGGTGGTAAAAGTCACCTGGATTATTTCACCTATGGTAGAACGATTTATCGCAGAATAGCGGAATGCGGGCTGAGAATGTCTAAACTTCTTAAAGTGGAAGACTGTTGGTATTTATCACTAAGAGGCTGTGTGTGTGCAAAAAAGTGCAAAAAAAAAAACAAGTTGAGATACCAGTGAGGAGACTGGAATGTCGATACGCCATCGGCAGTTGAAAAAATGTTTAAAAAGGCATGAATGCTACAAACGCATCCAGTTTTGTGCAGACAATATAGTGGGATTTAATTTTTCGGCTTCTCTCAGGCCTGCCCGCTAGAGGCCTTTTGGGTTTTACTGGAGAGGAAAGTGTATCATGGAGGGTGGGAAGCCCAACATGCGAAAAAACTAAGACTGAAAGAAATTGATTTGGAGTTCATCCAGCGCTTAATGAGAGATATTCGCAGAGGTTAGCGAGCTACAGACTCACTTTACTTCATTTAATGGTGTAGTCTAGTTAAAAATTTTACTACTTAAAAGACACATATGCTAAGTACAAGTGTTGAAGGCCAACAATACCATCCGTGTTATTCAGTTTGTGTCGTGAAACAGGTGTAAAAAGCTAGAGAAATATGAACTCTCACAAAATGTTTTAAAAAATTTCAGAACGTTTTTTTTTTAACTGTTAGTAATATTAGCACCGTTTTCTTTTCATATTGTAGGGCAATAATAGATGAAATTCGAGGAAAGGCAAATAGAAATTGATTAAGGAAAAGAAATTGTGAGCTAAGTTTGATAAAAAAAATAATGACTTTATATTTAAAAAAAAAAATCACAGGGTGTAAATCTAAAATTAGTTTAAAGGGATATAATAAGAAAATCTACCCACTAGATAATTTATAGAAAGCGGTACTTAAAGATGGCAACCGTGGGAGAATGTTATCAGCACTATTTCAGCTTATCAAAACGGCGCTGCTATTGATGCAAACCGATCTTGTTGCAGAACATGTTTTTCTGTTACATCTTTGACATACATGGACGAGATTTGCTTCTTCTGAATAATTATTGTTATTTGAATGCATTCACATGGATGCATTCAAATAAATCTTTTTGTATTTATTTGTTGTATTTCCGCACAATAAACTGCAAATACTATCATATAGATATTAATGTCACTTTCATTTCTCAATACGTCAAGTTTTGACAGCTGTTACTTCCACTATCGCCAAATACACCTTTAAAACCCGTGTGGGGCGGTTTCAAATACCGAGAAAATAATTCGAACATTAATGCTTATAACGTCTTAATTTCATTAATAAAATGCATGTTTTTGGATATTTATGAATATGGTTTAAAGATATTCGTCGACAAAAAAGGCCTTAAGTATACAATGAAATAAAAAATTGAAATTAGGTTTTAGAAGAATTGTGCATTACGGATCACAACTATATGACTTTGTTAGATTGGTTGCCTACCTAAAACGCCCCCTCCATTCGCATTTAATTTTTAACATAATGTATAGTGTCGTAAAAATTGCATCATTTACTTTTCTGCTCTAGAGCAGGAAATAAGCTTTTCATCCCGCCATTGTCATGATATGACGCATGGAAAATGTAACTTTCTAAGCGGCTGGGAAAAAGATTTTTTTTGAATATTATTGAATGTTTAAAAGTGTAATCCCTCGTTAACCACTCATTGTTTTTCAGAATAAATGAAGTGTTGTTTCATCTAAGCCCATATTTATAGTTTAATATTTAAGTGGCTAAATGAAAAAAATGCTTCCTTTAGTCCCGGTAAATTTTCCAATAGTTAAACAAAAAAAAAAGCTACCAAAGCAAGTATGTGAGTATTAGCGGGTAGACACAAGTAATGTTTTTGACCTCGCCAAAAGTTACAGTGATCGTGCAGTTTCTAAGCGAAGCTTTACATCTGTCTATTTTTGTTGTTCGATTTTGTCGTGTCTATGTAGTATATGCACAGTACAGAGAACGTAGGTGTATTTCACAAGCTACTTATGTACGTGACGGTACGTGAAAGCAGTATTTTTGAGGTATGTATGTACCTGAGACGCTGGCATACGCAGAATGTCTCCTGTAGTTGTACGTCGCTTTGTAAGCGTGCCTCTCGAACGGATTTGGAACTGAACCAAAGAATTCAAGAAGAACGTATTGTTTAGAGATATATAAGGCAAAATAGGTCCAATTTGCGCGTGTGTTTCGATTCTATTTACTCGAGGGAATTACTGACATGCTTTATTTATTTAAGCGGAACGAAACAGACCTCAAAAATAAATTCCTTAACATTTCGTTCCACTTAGTTCTGTATACATTCACCAAGCAAGTATCCAAAACTATAAACAAACATTCACCACAAAATTACACATCAAACCTAAGGGTCGAATGGTGGGTAAGTCGATAAAAAAAATATAAAACTGACGTAAACGTCAAAAGGAACATGACAGCAACGATCCACATTCATGATTGGCGTACCCAACAAGTACATACAGGATTCCTTACATGTATCTTGCTGGACCTTCTCTTCGGCCACGACCAGTCCCGCCTGCTCCGTTGGCGGTAGATGCTGTTCCAGTGCATTAACGCAGTTCAACATACTCCTGTAACATATAAATTGCACGCAAGGGGTGAATAAAACGAGGGTAATTCTCTAAAAAGCTGGAGGTGCTTTTTTTAGCTATTAGAGTAAACACTGTAATACAAAATTTAAAAGCGTAGTTGAATTGGTAAAGTATAAGGAGCTGTGGGGGGAGAAGGAGTGCTGATCCATAGTTTGTTAATTGGAGAAGTTGAATGTAATGCTAAAATTGTATACACAATTTAGATATTTAACAAATTATGACAGCAACACAGTGTAAACATAAGTATGATCATGCAGGATAATGAATAGAAGCTATAAATACTCAATTTTTTTTTGTTTTGAAATTAATGCAATGTCTCTTATTTTATCTTAGATTTAAATTAAATGAAGTAATATAATTGAAATGGATGTCCTAAATAGTACTTAGTTTTGAAGGAGCTTTATTATTTGTTAAAACTTTTCATTTCTTGGCTGTGTGATTAAATCTAATAATCACATAATGCATTTGATATGTAATTAAGCAGATAATTGGTAATTTTCTTTAAGGTCGATTAAATTTAAGTATTATATATGGTATACACGGTGGCTAGAAAAGGGTGGATAAGCGCCAGGTTGAGCGATTCTTCGTTAAATTCTGAGGCGGTAATCTTAATTCAAGAAAGTGATATGGTCCTTTCTTAAGCCACACGAGACCATCAAAACTTTAGGTGCCCGGCTAAAATTTAGCAAAATTCGTTAATTTTACCTATGTAAAATCGTTGTGGTGAAATTTAGAAATGGAATTGTCTAAAATGCATTGACGTAACTAATCGATTAGCACCAATACTTTGCATTTTAAACATTTCTTCATTGGCATTTTTTAAATCAGTTGTCAATTTTTGACGTTTTTTCATATGACATTTGGTTGTTGAAATAAGATAACATATTGCTGTGATTTAGGCAACCCATTTCGCTGAGTGTATTTCAAGTTTCATATTTTTGGTTATTTATTGGTTGTTTTCTTTGCTTAAAACAGCTGATTCAGTTTACCGAGACTTTTTCACAAGTTTTGATGTTTATTTTGTATAAGTTTAGGTAAAGAGTTATTGTTCATTTTTAATTTATTTAGTGGAATGTTTTTTTATATCTCATCATTAATTGTCTATTGTTTGCTTGTGTTGTTCTATGCGGATTCTATTCAATATTGTCGTTGAATTGTAATACGACTGTGTTGAACGACTGAGAGAGGGATTTTCGTAAGAAAAACAGTTGTAGAGTTTTGTCAAGGACTTCCTTAGAAGGACGTATTTTTGTATATCTTTGTTGCCATTTTGTAATTCATTTTGATGTTGTAAATTTCGTATTGATTGTCTTTTATATAGCTAATCAAAGAATCCTTATCGTAATAATTGTTGGTATATTGAAGTGTGCACATTATAGATATAAGATCAATTATTATTTTTGTTCGGGAAGATACATTTTAGTTAATTTTTTTCTCATTATAGGTTAAAAGAGTTTAATTTCCGTTATTCAATTTTGCTGTTTCATTTTTTTTATCAATCACCTCGGTTGGGTGAGTAGAAGCTTTGTTCTTGCCTTTAGTTTTTCAATTTTGTAAATTTCTAGTAATTGTCCACGCTTAGTTTATTTTAATTTGATACCACGTGGGTTGAAATTGTAAGATTTTGGATTATCTTCCAGAACAAACAAAACTTTTGCTTTGCATAGGAAATAGCATTGTTCTAGTTTAATTTTGAGTCAAATGCAGTTTTTATTTTAGGCCAGAACCATCAGTTCAAGGTTTTTTCTGCACAAGTTGTAAGTTAACCATTTGAAAATAAATTTGATTGTTAATTACATCGTTGGGTTAAAAATTCGGTTCTTTTATTTTTATATTAAACCTTTTCAATTTTTCGGGTAATTAAGAAAGTCTGATTTCATTCACTTAGAATTTACTTTTCGTGGTTAGATTCAAATTTTCATTCGCGAGGGTATTAATTATGAGATTAATTGTTCTTTTGCGTCCTTTTAAAATTTTATCCGTTGAACTAGCTAATTTTATTTTTCTATGTCATTTTGAAATCAGTTTTGCATTTTTCATTTAATTCAAATCAGTATTGGTGTCTGTTCTTATACTTGAACATTGTTTACTCTTGGAGAATACGTGACATGTAATAAGTATTCGGATTTGCAAGCGGAATGTCACAGTACTTATCTGATTAGGTGATGCCAAATTTACACTTCTTTTGAGCTGCACGTGTGCACTTTAAGAAAGCCCTGCACAACTTTTCTCAATTAAGATTTCGACTAAGAATTAAACAGAGATTTGTCCTACGTGGCGTTTCTCCAAATTTTTCTGACCACCATGTATAATCGTTGAGCACTGATTTGGTTATCTTTATTATTAAACTATTTGAAATGTGTTTTTCGAAATTACAAGGAATGTTTTGGTTCATTGTAGGAGATTGTGTAGAAGAGAGAAAACACCATTAAAAACAGATATTTCGTTATTGAGAACGAACCAATGAACAACCACACATTATACGATAAAAGCCTGAGTAAATAACCATCCAATTTTGGTAAAGTTATGCTATCTTCGACACAGTCCCTTTTACAACAATGAACATAAAATTCAAAAAGATCTCAGAATTGTGCCTAACGGAATAAATATTCAATAATCACAAACAAAAATGGCGTTTTTGTGTTCGATTCTATAATTGAAACTTTTTGTTAGGTTTAATTGATATTTGCTATTGACTGGCACCGATTTAATTTTCTGATTAGTCTGTTTCCAATTACCACTGCTGTAGATGCGTTTGCGGAAAATTAAAACTGTCAAGTTTAAATTTAGGTGAATATTATCGTTTGTGTAATCTAAAATAAAAGAATATATTTTGAGGTTATAAAAGTAAATACAGACGGTATCGAGGCTATGTATGTATAAAAAACTTTATTGTAAATAAAAAAAAACTAACTAAATATAAGATAAAACATATATTTTAAAAAAATATATATAAAAGGTATAATATATAAAACTTAATCAACAACGTATAATACAGAGTGCCTTAAAACTAAAGGAAGGAATGTTTTTTTAATTTTCTATTTCCGCTTTTTCTCCATCATTGCTGTCGGTAGTGTAACTTACTTTGTTATCGCTGAAAAGAAAAGGAAAATTAAAATAATTAAAAAAAAAATAGAATAATAAAAAGAAATGTAATCTAAAATTACAAATATACATATAATACAATGCCACCATGTTAGGGTTTCGGATTTTTTTGCTCTATTCATTTGGTCAATAAAACTTTGAACTTTTCGAACTGAATAACAATGGTAACAATACGACATTGCAAAAATTTATTTTATAGAAGGTAGGTAATAATTGATGTACAGAGCTTGAAATGAACGAAGTTATTTAAGTGAATTCTAGGTGAAAGTTAAATGAATGTATTTACAGAAAGTAATAATTGTAATTTATAGTATAAAGTTTCATATAAAACTCATAATTTTAATAATTTTTTTATACTGGAAAAATTGTTTTAGTTGAGGTAACCGGATTTTATACGTATGTAGGAATTCGAATCGCTTGTAAGGTCTGTTATTTAAGAAGTTAATTTAGTATCCATTAATCATTGCTAGGTTAAAATTAAGGAAGTAATTTGATTTTAATTTATGTGCAGATATTTTTTTTTATCTGCTGTGTAAGGAGAATTTAACCGTAAACAGTAAGTTATCAAATATGACATATATATACTATATATTATATATATATATATATATATATATTATATTAATATATATATATATATATATATTAACAAATATAATAGTTTGGTGGAGTCGCCGGTTATTCAAATTTAAAATTTTCGATAATCCATTATTCGATATATAAAAAATATAAATTTGGTAGAATCGCAAATCTGTGTTATTGAGGAAGTCTATTTAACTGCAATTATTTTGTGTTAGGTTAAAAAAATTATTTAACGGGAAAAATCTACTGATTGTGGGTCAAAAAGAAAGTGCTTATTATTCTTATGTAGCACCTTTCTCAAAAATGGGAATCTAAGCTCTACAATAACTCTATACCTAGCGATATGTAATTCAGAATTGTTCTCCAATCATTTTTAATTAACATTTTAGTGTACTCTAGTTTCGGTTTGCATAAATTAATCAAATTCTGTTGGATCTTATTTGATTTCTAGTATTTAGGTAACAGATAAATGGTTTATCTGCTGGTTTAAGGAGAAATTAAGCTATCGGTAACTTTAGGTTACAAAATGTGTAATGCAGATTCAAAGAAGCAGAATTATGTGAAAAGCAAATTCAAGAAAGAAATATTTATTTACAGAATATTTCTTATTACTTCTACCACGAATGTTTAGTCAGAAATTTCATTTATAAAACCTTTTATGTTGAAAGGTAATAATAAATAAATAAAGAAATAATGATTGCTACCATTGCTAAAATAATATTTAGGCTAAGTGTTTTAGGGTGGCAAAGTAAAAGGGAATAAGGAAGGAAAACCATTCATTCAACCTTTTCTGTTTAAAAAATAATATGTAAATGAAATAAGGTGCTTATACTCGCCCGCAAATTTTAGTAAGCAGTTATCATATTATTATATTAATTATATTATTAGAAAACAAAAAAAAACATAGAATTCTTTGATATCCTAGTAAACATTACGTACTGAACCACTCTTCAGCTGATACGATTGAATCTGTTTAAAAAATATTGTATGTATATTTAGACGAAAAATATTTCACTAAAATCGTTATTCAAGTGGTTAACAATTTTCTAGGAGGAATTGTACATGTATATCTTAGTTTGATGTGATTTGTTTACAAAACAGCATTTTTAATAAAGAATTTTTTTCATACTAGACATAGAATACACTGTCTATAATTACAATTACAGTTAATGTAGTTTGTTCAAAAAAATACAGCTATATTTAAACCACATTTAAGAATATAGATTTAAGATGAAATATATTTTAAACATGAATGATCTATCATTGATATTTCCATCTGCACATTGATAAATCTAGCGTTAACTTTTATATAACATATACTTATTTAGTACTTATATTGTGTTATTTAAAAGATTCTGTATCAAAAATCTTGTATAATAATTACCAAATAAAAATTTTTCATAGAGCAAAATAAAAATTAAGAGTTTTATATGAATTTCGACAGTCTTTAAACCCTTTTAATACATTCATGCTGTAAATTGCCTAAAAAGAATATACATGTTACATTAACACAATATCGAAATACAAAAAATACCGAATACAGAGACAACGTGAAGGAAAGATTTGTGTGAAGATGGTTGTGTGAAAAATAGATACATGTACTCATGATAATCAATAATACAACATAATAATAACATATAATGTACAAGGTTTTTCATTTTTATTTTAACACTGCTTACAATAAAAGTTGTAGTGTTTTACCTCTAGCAAATATGATTCGACACCCATCAAAATGTCAAAGAGCGTGATAAATAAACATAGTATTGTTTTTTTTTAATAGAACATCCGGTATTTTTTCATATTTGAATAGACTTCATCTTATGATTCAAATACAGTATATTATGTGCGAGTATTTAAGTAATAATTGGTGATTATATTAACTGAATAGGATTAGAAGCTATTTGAGTTACAAAGAGAGGAGACACCAAAATGATTGGCACAGTAACAGAAAATTTGAAACAGAAGTTTTATACTTGCTGAGGGGTTTTAAAAAAAACATCTATCAACAATCTATCGAATTTTGAAAAAAATCATGACTACAAACCGCATAAAAATGCATACCATCAAGAATCAGAAAGGAAATAATTACCAGTTTTTTTCCAACAAAGTCCCATTTTAAACAATGGGATAATCTTTTTTAACTTCTATGGCAATCCAGGTTACTTTTCCGCTGCGGTTTTTTAATAAAAAAAAAATGGGCACTCCTTGGATCGAAAAGGCAATAGGACAGGAAAAATTATACAAATAAATCTGGAAAAGACAATACACGTGTATGTGCAACTTTTCAAGATCAAGTTGTTTGTTTAAATTTTGGTACTACGTAGTAATACTAGGCTCTTATTATAAAAACTAAAAAAGGTATTTTTTTGTTAATTTCAATAAGAACAATACGTACATAAATCATTATATTTCTGTTAACTGGTCAGACCGATGGACAAAAATTAGCAAAAATATCAAGACTTAATTGGAATTAAAAATAGTCAATTATAATTGCAAAATTTCGTATTTACAATTAATTATTTTATTGTATTATTGAGATAATAATATGTATTTGCACACTCTAGAAACATATTTTATTGACAATCATAATAGGTATAGCAATTTTTAACCTGCATGTTGGGAAATAGTCATCACTGAAGAAAAGTGCCTCTTGGGGTGAAAGTGTTTTTTCTGTCAATAATCAAATGTCTCTTCAACGTTTCAAGTATTAAGTTTATTGCCTATTTTTAATTTGTTTATTGTATGTTATTTATTTAAAAAAACCTGTTATGCATGGCTTTCAAAAATGATATTCACAACAAATTGCATATCACTTGGGTTAGAACTACGTTAGCCAATTTCTTATCAATATACACATGTTCCTATTTGCAAAAAAATAAGGTACAAAAATTTAATACAAACTGTTACATTAGAATTTCCAGAGCCATTAATCTAACCACAATAATAGTAAATTTTAATATTTTAATAAAGTTCTATGAAATAATTAACGATTTCGTAAATTCTTTAAAAAAAAGTTACTCCATTGAAAAAGTCTCTAAAGAATGGCGAAACTTTTAATGAAAATTGTGAATGATACACTGAAGCGAAATATATATAATTGTAACTATCAGTTAGTTGCTTTGTTTACTCTTTTATAATGTAATTCAGTTTAACATAATTGTGGATAAAATAATATGCTACTATCGACGAAAATTCCATGTGTCGGGATCTGACTGAACTAAATATGATTTCTCCACTGTAATGAAACATTTCCTACCTCGCATGAAACACATCGAACTTTTTGTGTTTACTCATTCTAAATCTTTAAACAAAGAAAAAAATCTAATTTAATTTAATACTTTTATATGAAACATGGAAAGGAGGATTTATGCTAATGCTTATTACTCGATCTATTCTATTGCTTATTCGTTGATGTTCGACACCCTATTGATTTTTTTTCCGTAAAGAGTGATAAAAATAGGAAAAAATCGATTCATTTACGAATGATAATTTTGGTTGTCCTACACGAATGATAAAAATACGGTTCTTTCTTTTTATTATTCGCCAACGATATTTCTTAATTTTATTTAATTTTTCTTTTTGATAGAAAGGGTGCTGTAGATAGTCACCGAGATTTCAGTATTGATATTTGATAAATATTTTTATAATAATAATAATAATAATAATAATAATAATAATAATAATAATAATAATAATATTTATTACCATAGATCATATTACATGATATTGGTATTGTCAATGAAGTACAATATACACATGTATAAAAATAGTATTATTATTAGCATTATCAAATATCAAATACATTATTTTATTATGTTTTTCAACATTTTTTAGGTTCTAACTTCTATAATGACGCCTACACAAAAAAGAAGCTCCTACAATGACTGTTTGTTATTTAAAATAGGCATTTTTTGCTTTCTATAATTTTATAGTTTAGTTTTTTCCTTTAAGCAATTTAATGCTTTATCTATTTCCTTTCTAATTACCATTACAGGATTGAGTTTTTATTCATGAAAAATGAAACTTAGACAAAATATAAAGTTTAGATTTGTAGACTCAAGAAAAAGTGGATTTCGATTCGTATGCATTATCGTATTAAAACTATCAGAGAGAACAGAGATAATCTAAAAAAAAGAAAATGTAATTATAATGCTAGTTCTATCACTTTTGCATAGACAACAAAATGGAAGTTGCTTTAAGCAGCTCTTTTAAATTTAAATTAAGTGTAGACAGATTTTTGTCAAATATATTGGATGGTGTTCCATCTATTTCCTACATAGAGAAAAATCCGCATAGTAATATTTACTCTTCACTGTTGAATGAAAATTGTAGTAAGAATTTTTACTATTATGTGAAATTTTTAACGTCGCTGAAGTTTTGTATACCATAGTTACAAAAAAGCAATAAGATTGTTAGAAAATATTATAGCACAATCTTCTAGAAACTACTGTAAAATGTTTTACAATACTTTACAACTAGTAAATATACTTAATAAATTGCTTATGATGAAGTGGGAAAAAGTTATAAACGAGAATTTTTATGCTAGGAAATTGTACATCGGCGAAGGAGAATTCGCAAAAGTCACATACAGAACAAAATAATTAATGAGAACAAACTTCTCGAATTAAGGACCCCTTTATTCCTTAAAATACAGGGGCAGCCCATTTAAAAAATGTTTATTTTCTTGAGTGTGCCCTCTACGCACAATTCTGATAAATATCATAATCTTAATGGATAGGGGTAAAACACTGCAGCTATACTATACTATTTCAAATATTTGTTTTGTATTTGTTATAGTAATGAAATAAGTAAGTAGTAGTCAAAATTAAATAAAAAATGGAGTACCTATAGAAAAATAGTAGCAATAGTATTATAGTATGTGTATTTACAGGTTTTTGTACGTATAATGAGACAAGACAAGAGAGAGTGAGATAATGGGAGACCCACCGTCCTCAGGGCTGCGAATCCGGCCAGGTCCAGGAGAGCGCGTTGAGCGGCTGGGCCGGGACCGCGCCCTTATCGGGTGCCACCGCCACCGCCGCCGCCTCGTCACGCCTCTGCGGCACAACGCGTGCACGGCAGTATAAGCACCTGTTTGCGCATCGCGTAAGGCTGGCCCGAAGACTGTCTTGGAGCAACGGTCAGCGAACGCACGCTCTCAAAATACAAGGCAACATCTACAACGTGAACTGTGTGAATGTGCCCGGCCGGCGGCGACTGTAGTCTGACACACACTCATCAACTAATTCGATTTCCTATTCTTTTATTTAAAGTTACTATTTCTCTTTTCCCATTCCTTATTATTATTTTTATAGGGGAAGGGTAGGGATTTTACAAGGGTGGATGAGAGTTAAGTTTTTGTGTATCTTTGAAGAAAATCACCAGAAAGTAACCATAAAAAAATATAGTCATGGTTAAAAGAATTTAGACAAGGAGAACCGCCAAATGTTAGAACTTAGGATTAGTGCCGGTTTCGTCAGTTAACAGTAAAGACACATTAGAAGTACTATAGTAAAATTATTAGCAATTGAGCATAGATGGTCAGTCGTTAATTTTTTAGAACCCAATATAGTTTTACATCTCACGCAAGTACCTAAAATAAGCAACTAGCTTACAAGTACGTAACAGCATAGTGGTAAAGCGCCTGATAGCATGTAATCCGTATGCCTGGGGTCGCATCTGCTAGCGGAATGATTTTTTATACTTTCTTTTCGAATTAAATATTACAATGATAATGAAGGTGCAAAAGAAGATTTAATTTACACAGACGGTTTGCAATATTATTGTAATTGTATCCCAAGTAGCACATTTAGTTGTAGTTATACCACTGATATAATGGGACGCCTAGAACGCATTTTAATTTAAATTTGATTTACTATTTAGTTCCTTAATAAAAGATATTTGATTTCAGTCTATTTGTGTAAATCTATAAAACATGTGGAATTTGTAACGTATTTCCAGTTTTATTTAATCTGTGACGTAAGCCGCGTCAAAGAAGGAAGCGACAAATAAAGAAGTTTGCCGCGAACACGAGATCAGCTCAACATCCCTGATTGACGGACAGCCGAAGACGACCGTGCGTACGTATCGAAAGAGAGAAGTCATCAGCCAGCGGCCAAAGAGAGTGGACGTGTCGTTCGTCTGGGACGAGGCGGTTGTGATGTCCGCCATTAAGCACCGACCACAACACAGTGATATGTTATTTAAAGTGCATCGCGTAGCGAGCTGTTGGTGGGCCCGTGATTGCAGAGTAACTTGGCTATTTGTTGCTGCTGGAGAAAAATATCAGATATTGTGCCGAGGAACAAAACCTCATAAGTGAAGAATCCAACAATCAGATATTAGATTGCATATTAGTCGTACGCTGAAGTGCTTTGCCGCCGTCTGCTGGGAGTTTCTCGATCCAGAGAGTCCGACGACGGAGATAGTCAGAGCCGACCGACGAACGAAATCGCCGCCCGTGTTAAAACCCAAACGACCACGCCTAGAGCCTAAGGACCGTCAAAATCGCAAATCTTACCGCCTTATTATATTTGTTTATTATTTGTAAAAGCCGAAATCATTATCTTATTTACTTTTTATTCTAAATTTAATATTCAATTCAGTCAGTAACATACAAGAGGGCCCCATTAATTATATTTTTACCATTAAAAAATCGTTGTCTATGTGTAACGCTTTTGTTTGTATATTGTTCTGCCTCCGTTGTTTTCAAATAAAATATTGTAACGGTGAAATCAATTTCTTTTATTATTTTATTTTATTTAGTATACAGGGTCGTACTATAATTAAATACTACGTTAAACGCACACCTGGGAGTGTTTCATTAGTGATCACGATAACATTCTCTGGGTATTACACCCATATTTCACAGCGGCCAACAAAAAATATTATATTCATAACTAAACTAACGAGCCATATCAATCTGATGAACAAACGTGTGGGGCAGAGATTGCGTCGCATTACAATTTGTCGGCCAACGTGGGGCGAGATAAAGCCTGTTCCATTACATCTAACGTACAAGCGTGGCACTATAAAGCTGACCATTACATAGATACAACTACGTTACTATGAATAATCAACGTTATGCAATTCTCACTACAGTTACCAATTTTGAAAGGATATACACTTAGACGACGTATCTGTAGTTGCAGTTATGTCGGCGTCGTGGCCTCCAAATAAATTATAAGTGTTTGTTACTCTATGGTATTAATAAAATAGTAATCATAATTTTTTTGTCAATGACGACATAAAATTAAAAACGCCCATAAACTACCATATAAAAAATACCATTTTATTGGCAAATATTTTAATATCATAGCTCTTAAAAACACTATTAGATATCATCAATTAACAGGAATTCGTTTCCCTCGACGTAAGGCAGTACAACAGAACTTAGACAGTTTGTATACCAGAGTAGTCGATTCTCCTGACTTCGAACACACAGCAACAGCATTGCCCTATGATACTGATTCTTTCCTGTGCAAGACGCCCAGACTTATTTCCTGGTTCTTCAAAACAAAGGCATGTTCCAGGTGTCATTTTCCAGTGTAAGGAAATATTGTGGTGTGCAGCTAGCTGTGGGTTGTTTCCGCCAAAAATTATGTTTCTCTACAAAAACGATTCTCTTTCATACACTTGTCAACGTTCGATTATAAGTTTACTGATATTGACAACCAGTTTGATCAGTATTTACCACGAAGCAATGTGGAAATTTGGAAATGATTAAGGTCATCATATTTTTAATGTCTGTCTCTGTCTCTAATGTTTCTTCTATCCTTATTCTCTTGTTTTGAAGCAAATTTTGTGATTTTTCTTTGCTGGTTTCAATTATGTTGCTTGAGGTAGTCGACCCAGGTTTGCCCAGTTGCTAAACTGAACAGCTGTGCCTCCAAATTGGCTTGTGGCTGCTAAAACCATTGTTGGAGATCTGTTATAACCTGCCACAATTCTTGCTTCCTTAAAACGGTCGAGTGTCCAATTATTAATGGTAGCGACCTTATGGAAGTTGCTGGATCTCGCACGATATGAAAGTTGAAAATTCGCCACAATAAGCACTATTCAAAATTATAGGTAAAGATCACAGATAACTAACTCTCGTCCTGAATTACATCCCACTTTTGGAGGAAATATTTGTGTAATCTCTTATTGTGTACTTTAACGGAAGAAATTAGTGGTAATCTGATTATTATCTAATGCAATCAATTAAAATAAATCAAATGTTACTAATTACTGATACTTACTTTTATACATATTTAAATAATATTACAAAATGTGTATAAATTAACCTTCGTTGCCATTGTAATATTTAATTTAAAAAAATAAAGCATAAAAAAAACATTCCGCTGAAAGATTTGAACTTGCAAGCTAGTTGGGTATTTAGGTACTTTTGCGAGATGTAACACAATATTGGGGTTTAAAAAATTAATGTCTATACTTTCAGAGATTGCATTTTCTCGGTTATTACTTTTCGACAGTTTGTTTTGACATTCGTAGAATTCGACTATTACTTTATATCTTTTTATGTTTATTTAAATAAATCGGTAGCTCCATACTATTGTATTCAAGTAATCTCTCCTACTGTTTAACTTATACAAGTGGAAATAGCTAAAATGAGGCGTACTTCTTTGAAAAAAAAAACGAAGCTATTTCTTATTGGATTAATATAACAACTAATAACTGATAAAATATTTATGGTTACACAATACAACTAGGAAATTCAATACAGAATTCGAATTGAAATATGCAAGAGCCAATAGTCAGCTCCTCCTGGGTTGGCAGAAAAATATTGCAAAGATTAATGGTTTCAAATCATTTTCATAAACATGTATTGGAAAACTAATTACGAATCGAGGTGGCAATGATGGAAATAAAAACAGGTTAACATTGAATAGATGAAAAGCAGCTAGAGAAAATAAAGTAATTAAAGAAAAAGATAATAATTATATTATGTCTGAAACTATAATCAATTTGATGCATGGAATTAACTTGAGGGAAACAAAAGGTGGAACATGATTTAGTTCTTTCTTTCCTTTTGTGGGAAGAAGAAAAATAGCTATTCAAAATTTGTACTAACTACTGTAGGTACAGACAACTGAAATGACAAAAATCCTCTAAAGAAAGTCAGAAATTCCTAACCAAATAAGATAATCGTGAATCGAAATTATTGCATTTCGTTCTACTGAATAAAATTGTGGAATCATAGATTGGACAATGAAACGTTGACAGCATTAATATCACTTGTAAATATAATTTCTAGTTGTATATCTTACTAATCAATATTTGTTTATTAATATAATTTCACTTATTCGTTTGAAAGTTTTGCAATGTAATATACTTTGTTATACACTGCACCTGAAGGTACCATACATATAGTTTATCCATAGATATAACAATTTGACTAATGATGTAGGGGCAGGTACTTCTTCTGAGAAATTATGCAAATTAGGTAATGGGCCGTAATAAGAAAAATTATACTTTTGTTAAGTAATGAATAATTATGTTTCATTTAATATGACGTTTTCAATTTAAAGCGCAATCGAAGAACATTAGTATATTGTGACAAGGAAAATAAGATACATGTCACAATATTCACGGCTTGTGTACGTTTTTGAACACTTTGAAAGTAATTACACTAAAAAATAATTTCAAAACTGTCAAAAGTAACATTTCTAGTTATTGTATGCCACTGTTGCCAAAAATATTCTTTTGTAAACTGTAACATTTAATTAGCTGCTTTTCTACTTTATAACTTAAAATTTTTTATGAGCAAACATTTTTTTCTGTTGTAAAACTTATCTTTTACAATAACTAAAATCATATTACATAGTTCTGAATGACCAAAAATCTAATACAAAATTTGATATTCCAAGGACCACACATCGTAAAAAAGAAACATTTATTGGTATCTTATTTACATTCTCAGAGCCAGTGGACGTTCCTTTATCACCTCTCAGAAGTTGGTCCGGTGCTTTTGAATCACCCTGTATGTATGCATATCAATATATTTTAAAATTAAACCTAAATGCTTTTATAATAGATGTTTAGGATAATATTTGTGAATACGTCCCTGGGAACCATTGCTTTTCTGAACTTCAAGTGCTAGTGAATAAGTAAAATCGCTATATCTATGGATAGACTATATCAATTCATTAGATCAGAAGCCTCAAATTTTACACTTATATTTTACTCACATGTTCATTGGTATTTATTCTAGACACAGTACATAGTGAGAGCACAGTTCTTAACATTTATTTATCATGCAACAGATAAAAAAGAACGGATAAGACAATGGTTTAAAATACCTAATTCGCCCCACATAAGCGGCCCCCGTATTATTTCCGCAGGATCTCAGTGCGGAAGTGGTGTGTGACTGTCTGATCGAATTGCGAACACGCAGTGGCGCTACGAATGCCTAATGAATTTCTATAAACTACCTGAAAATAATAGGCTACGTCATTGCAAAACTTTCACAATGGTCATGGGGCAGATTACACAAAGTGTAATTGTTGTTGTAATTACACAAAGTGTAATTGTATTGGTATTGTGTCTAAATTGCTTGAAGGATCTCAGGGATAAATAATGTAATGGTACATCTAAATTGTTAAATTAAGCGTATAAAGCTGTTGGGGACGTATTTCTCTTTTAGAATTTTCTGGTAGAGGGGACGTGGTGCTGGATGATCGATAGTTATGTGAGGAAAACACCTTCAGGTAGCAGTCTACAGTCGCTTCAGCGGTTTACACAAAAAAGAAATAATAAAATTTAAATTTTAAAAAAGGTTATTCCACACTAAAGGCACAAGAAAGAACAAAAGACGGAGATAGGTCCATCCACATAGGCTTAAGTTTAACATCAACGCCGACGAACGCCATAAAATTCGTCGGCGGAAAATAAACTAAAACATTTCATCGGAAGAATTACCGAAAAAAAAAAAAAAAAAACACGACAAAATAACCTTAAACAAAAACCAAATAACAAGATATACGATGGGTATAAGAGTAGTAATGATAATTAATTAAAATAATAATCATCATCAATCAAGGGAAGAAATGTTGCCTCATATGTTGAGTTATCGTGCATCCAATTGCATGCTACTACAATTCCGGAACGCGAGCGAATATAATGCGACCGGGGAAATACCGGACCCGGCACGGAAAACGCGTACTAACTTGCTTTGTGCTCTCTGTTCTAATTCACGAACGTCGTTTTTCTCTTTTTATTTTTGCGTTTCTCATCTTTGTAACGTCACTATTTTGAAATTGTCACCATAATCGTCGGAGCTATTAGCTAATCGTCGTTTCGACATCATTTCCCATACTTTCTTTTCGAATCCAGGAGACACACAACATTCGTACCAACATATCAGGCAGGCACTACTTTTTAACATCTACACGGCGATAAAAACGTGTGGTAAAAAATCAAATCTTCGCCAATCCTCTGAAGTGAAACAGATACATAAATTGTGGTGCAACGACTGCCTCATTATTATATGTAATCCACGTTCAGAATTGAGTTATTCATAAAGGAAATTAGTAAACAGTTAGCTATTAAATATTCAAATTTCAAAATATTTGCACATCGAGATCAATATTAATTTTTGCCATAACATCTTGCAGTAATTGCTCCTTGGATTAACTAATTTTAACTAATGGTTAATAATAATAATTCATGCCCGCAACACGACTTAGAGCATACTATAGTACGTGCCAAGGAGTGAGAAAAAACATGAGAACCTCACGCGGATTCGAATCAAAGGTCTGCATGATCGACTTGTTTAGCAAAAAAAAAAAACACTTGTAAACCAAACGGTGATTTATGAATTCAAACATTCACGAATCCTGCAGGCGCGTTCGTACCATAGACAAGAATAATACTACTGAAAGAGTTTAGACCTTTTGCGCATTCTCAAACTTTGAAAAGTCTAAAAGTCTCCATTTTGATGTACAGCTCCTACAAGAAAAAAGTTAGCGACCTACGCGAAAATGTATGTGATGAGCGCATTTAGGATGGACTATAGCTTTTACTACGACTGCGGCTTATCAGTGTAAACAGATGTTATGTATGATTAGTTGGTATTATCCGACCACAGATTTCTTGTTTTTATAATTTAGTTTTTGTTATTAAGATATAAACAAGCACGCGTTGAAATAATATTTTTATGTATTCCTTGGTAAAATAAATATTTTGTTTCTGAATGTTCTTATTAATTTATTAGAATACCTTATTTCGCATATATATGACCAATATGGAATATAGTGGATAGACAAGTTTATTTCTTTCATTTTCATAATTTTTTAATTGTAACATTTAGCAATAAATGAATTTGAATATAAATAAAATATAT